>CAUYQG010173684.1:0-10743 GCA_963574415.1 Tarsius wallacei
GCATAAGGATCACCTAAACCCAGCATTTTTTGGCTGCATTGGCCTTTTGCATGCCATTGCACTCCAGCCTGGGTAACATTTATACACCAAATAAAAAAAAAAAAAAAAAAAAAACCTTTGGAAATAAAAAATTAAAAAATATATAAGCTCTTTTGGTATGTAATTTTTTTTTTTTTTTGAGTTGGGGGTCTGGAGTACAAGGGCATGATCACTGCCACTGCAGCCTCAATCTGCTGGGTTCAGGTGATCCTTCTGCCTCGGCCTTTCAAGTAGCTGGGAACTACAGGCATGCACCACCATGCCTGCCAATTTCTTGATTTATTGTAGAGTCGAGGTCTCACCATGTTTTCCAGGCTGGTCTTGAACCCATGAGCTCAGGTAATTCTCTCACCTCTGCCTCCCAAAGTGCTGGGACTACAGAGGTGAGCCACTGCACCCAGCTCCCAAAGGTTTTAAAGTTTACTTTTCAGTTTGAAGTCTGCGATTCATCTGAAATTTGATTTTTGTATGTGGTGTAAGATAATTATAAATATTATGTGTTCAGCATAGTTGTTAAATAGTTATTGTGCTCTTATTCCATTTAAAATCAAGCTTGCAAGCAGAAGTCTCAGACAACAGATTAAACCAGCAGTGACTATAAAGCTACACCTTAATCAGAATGGACATAACAACACCAAAATTCTGCAGACAGACCCAGCCACTCTGCTCCATCTGGTGCGACAATTGGAACAAGCATTGGAGGAGATGAAAACAAACCACTGTAGAAGAGTTGTCCGCAACATCAAATAGTTCTAGTTTTAAGGTTTTAATCCTTTTGAATTGTTCATGAATTGATGATATATAGCAATTACTTTTCAAAATTAATTTTTTATTAATTGATGGTAATAAATACATCTAAATTTCATGCAATTTCTCTCCCTATTCCAAGATATTGAGGTCATGATCAGAAACTAAAGTTCCTTTTCTGGTGCTAAATGTGGTCAGCTTCTTGACAGATTAAGATGTATTTTGTATCTTAAGTCTCATGTTTTATTGACTGAGCTAGTTGGGCAGCCTTTGTTTTATATTTTAAATGTGTAAATAGGATTGAATCAACTAGAAATGAATCTATACTGTTCATATCTTCTGTATGTATGAATGACTATCCTGTTTTTGCTACTTCTTTTGACTGCTTAACCTTATTATTTTCCTCCTTATTGATCAAAACTTGAAAATAAAATTCACAATGTAATATAACTATGCAGAATTTTCTAAGCAGTTCAATATTTTGACTTTTAAAATCTCCCCAGTGTTTAGAGCCACAGGCTCATTGAGCATAAATATGATTTTTTAAAAGATGCTATTTTATAGGCAGTTTATGTATTCTTCTTTGTATGTGAAGATGATAAGTATTTACCATGTTGTTTGAGTGGTCATGGCTAATTGGCTTAAATAATATTCAAATTTGTACATTTTATCAAGAACTAATTTTTCCCCCATACCCAAAGCATCTAAAAGAGACATGCTGTCATCTACATTTATAAACATTAGATGTAGAGAAATATCAGTTATTGATTATCCATATATGAATAAGTCACTTTTTAATAATTAATTTGAATGAAGCTATTAAGGGGGAAGGAAGGCCATGTTTATTACATTATAAACAAATACTCCTTCATTCTTACAGACTTGATTTTTGGATTTTTGTTGTTGTTTGTTTGTTTTGTTTTTTGGTAGGGAACCAAAAGCTCTTGGCCTGAAAAACTCAGGTGCTGATTTGTCGGGTCAGCCTAAGAGGCAGACTTAGGGAGAATGGTATGAGGCTGAACGCTGTGGCTCACGCCTATAATCCCAGCACTCTGGAAGGCCGAGGTGAGAAGATTGCCTGAGACCCACCTAGGCAGCTTGGCGAGACCTCATATCTATAATAAATCAAAAAATTAGCTGGGCATGGTGGCACATGCCTGTAATTACAGCTACTTGGAAGGCTGAGGCAGAAGAATCGCTTGAGCCCAGCAGATTGAGGCTGCAGTAAGAAACTGGAAGAAAATGTTAACCATTTGTTTCTGGGTGGTAGGATTGTGACCGTTTCTTTTCCGTTTTAATCTCTATAATGAGTTTGAATGACTTTTGTAGTATTGGGGGGGGGACTTTAATGTCTGAAGGAAGGAGAAAAAAGATCAAGGAATTTAGATATGTTTTAATAGATATTTTAATCTAAAATTTTAATTCTTAGAATGATAAACACACAGTTCTCCAGAAATCTCAGCTATTCAAAATTACTCAGTCTTACCTTAGAGTTTCTTTTTCTGTTTGTCTCCTTGTTAGTGAAAGAAGCATGGAAATCTCAAGACATTAAGCCAGTTCTCTTTTTCTAGATAATACTATATCTAAATGGAGAGTTGTCTGTGTTGTTTTTAATTCTCCACATAATACTGCTTAGGAGTGTTTCACAGTCCTCATAGTCAGGAAGTTCTGTCAGTGCTGTATTAAAGTCCTCCTATAATTTACTCTTCTCTGTACCTTTTTTTTTTTTTGAGTCAGGGTCGCATTCTGTTGCCCAGGCTGGACTGCAGCAGCACAATCAGTTTACCACATCCTTGACCTTGGCTCAGGTGATCTCCTATCTTAACCTCCTGAGTAGCAGGGACTACAGGCATGCAACGCCATGCCTGGCTATGTACTTGTTTTTAAAAATATGTATTTTATTAAGTCCCTACTTAGCTTACTCTTCCAGAGTTTTCATAATCATTGGCTACTCTCTTATCTCTTCCTTTCTTCTACAAACAATATAAAGTATTTTGGTGGAAAGATTATCATACTACATTGCCTCTAACTTAAATATGTTCGCTTTTTTAACCACCATGACTGTTATGTTCAAGTTTAAATACTTTCCTTAGAACAAAACAAGCAAGCCCCAACTCCACCATTAATGTGGTCAGTTGGCCAGGCACGGTGGCTCACACCTGTAATCCCAGCACTTTGGGAGGCTGAGGCAAGAGGATTGCCTGAGCCTCAGGGGTTCGAGACCAGCCTGGGCAACTTGGTAAGACCTCATCTCTACAATAAATAAATAAATAAATTAGCCAGACATGGTGGCATACGCCTGTATTTCCAGCTACTTGGAAGGCTGAGGTGAAAGGATCACCTGAGGTCAGCAGGTCAAGGCTGCGATGGCCATAAGCATGCCATTGTACTCCAGCCTGGGCAACAGTGAGACTCCAACTCAAAAAAAAAAAGTGTGTTAGTTCAGTGAACTTTACAGACTTTGAAAGTAATGTCTGAATTATAAAAGCAGCATAAGCCCATAATTTTTCAGCTGTCAAAACATTATACTATCAAGATGAGCAAACAATGATATATCTTTTTGACTCTAAAATATAATTAGTGAGTTAATCACTGAATAGTAATGGCTCTTTGTTCTATTGTTTTGGGGGGATTTTTTGTTTTAAGTTGGGGCCTCACTCTGTCACTCAGGCTACAGTGCAGTGGCACAATCACAGCTCACCACAGCCTAAAATTCTGGTCTCAAGTGATCCTTCCAACTCAGCCTCCCAAGTAGTGAGTTCTACAGGTGTGTACCACCATGCCTGGCTAACTTTGTTTTTATAAAGATGAGGTCTCTCTATGTTGCCCAGGCTGGTCTCGAACTCCTGGCCGAAAGCTCCTCCCACTTTGGCCTACCAAAATGCTGAGATTACAAGCATGAACCACCTCACTATGCCCCTATTCTATGTTTTTATAGCTCCTCTGTCCAGGAGATCACATGACAAGTATGTTTAACAGCCATGAGTTTATAAGACTTTACATACCATAACAGGGAAATATAGAATAAGTAATTTTATATCTGGAATGGGCTTAAAGTATAAAGATACCTACAATAATGTACTCTAAAACTTGGTTTTTACTTGGGTTGCTGCCATTCTAAACCCAAGCAACTTTGTATAAGATGAATTCCTTTTTATAATTATAGTGCAAATTGTTTGTTATCATTAGAAATGTTACAATATGGCCATCAGAGTGAGATGCTGTACTTTTTTATTGTCCTTGGGACTAAGTTAATTTTTTAGTTACAAAGACTGTACTTTCATTTTCCCCTCTTGCAGGTGTCATATTCTTTCTTGCAGAATAGTTTAATAACCAATTAAAAAGAGAAACAACAAGAAAAAGGATTTTTGTCTTTTCTCACCAACCATACAAAGCCTATTAACTCTTTTTTCTTTCTTTTTTTTTTCATTCTGCTTTCTTACACTGAGCTATAATCTGTCTGTTTATGTATGCCATTTTATTGATAGGAAAAAAAGCAAATTTTGAAACCTTCTCCAGCTCTTTTTTTAAAATGTGATACAGATTCAGTTTTGTTAAATATTCTTTAAGTGCTTAGAGTGATCCATGTTGTACATCAAACAAAGGATAAAGTCCTAGTCTTCCCGAAGTTTAGAATGCTCTCAGACTATGCTTCCTTCCTCTAAAACAGTTTAATCCATAAACTCATTATGCTGCAGAAAGGACTCTCCTGCAGGAGTTAATCTGTAGAAGGGTGTTCCTCTGGTCTGGTCTGCTGGAACTGCTTTTCCTTGAAACTTTACCTTCTTCTGAAAAGCAGAAGTGTCGTGATTCAATGGCCAGAGCTGTAGAAATGTGCAGAGGAAAGGTAACCATTGTAGAACACCGAGGCATACTTGACATGGTTAGATGCAGAAATTACCCTGACTCCTTTTCCACTGAAGTGGGGTTTCCTGAGGTAATCAGAGGTGTCATGGGAAAAGCAAATCAAGTTATTTTTTACCTGCATGCCAATGTGGTGATTGTCATAAATCCAATGAGAAGTGGATTCCTGTGGTTTTGAAGGAATGTGTTTAGTTCACAGAACGAAAAGGCTTCTCAGTTAACTGAAAAACTAAAAACACACAGATTAAAATTCAGAGAATGAGAAAAGAAAATTCAAGGAATTCTGAGTTTCACTGGGGCAAGTAGATGGTTCGATACGATTTCTTGGCAGTCTGAAAACCGTATGTTTTTATTCCAAATAAATAAAAAATTCTTACAAAGTTCGAGTTTAAGTACTGCACCATAGTAAGATTGCTTGATTCGTAGCTGAGACTTGCACAATTCATAGACTAAAAGAAGAGTCTAAAAAAGGCTGCAGGCCATCTTTTTTAGTACCTAGGGGAAAAAATGAGCAAGTCACCATATACTTTTCAAAAAAAAGGCAAAAACGATTTATTGTGTGGTATGAGCAATAAAATGAAAATGTGTGGGCCGGGCTCGGTTGTTCAGCCTGTAATCCCAGCACTTTGGGAGGCCGAGAAGAGTGGACTGCCTGAGCCTGCACGCGGGTTTGAGACCAGCCCGGGCAAGTTGGCGAAACCTCGTTCCCACAATAAATCAAAAAATTAGCCGGGTGTAGTGGCGCATGCCGGTGGTTCCAGCTACTTGGAAGGCTGAGCGGAAGGATCACCGGAGCCCAGCAGGTCGAGGCTTCGGTGGCCATGAGCGTGCCACTGCACTCCAGCCTGGGAGACAGAGTGAGACTCTGACTCAAAAAAAAAAAAAAAAAAAAAAAAAAAAAAATATATATATATATATATATATATATACATCAAAAATTACAAAATTAAAAAACTACAGTATAACAACTATGTACGTGGCCTTTACGTCGTATTGGGTGTAAGTCACCCCGAGATGATTCCAAGGACGGGGTGGGGCCTGACATCCGGGCTCCGCGCGCCACCCTGGCGCCCGCCGGGACAGCCGCAGCCTCCTTTCCGGCTGGAGCCGCTGGTCCGCCCTCCCGGCCCTCGACGGCGCATCCCCTTCCCGGCGCGCGACGCAGCCGCCGGCTCGCGAGGCTCCTGGGTCCCCCCGCGCGTACAGCCGGGAAGGCGCCTTCCCGCGGCTGCTCGTTCCTCCCTCCGGAACCGCCGGGGTCCCGGCGAGGGGCCGGACGGTGCCGGGTCTGGCGCGGCCCAGGCGGGAAAAATGGGAATCCCTCCGCGGCGTCCCCGGAGCGGCTGTTTTCTCAGAGGAAGCGGCGGTGTCTTCCCGGAAACCGGAAGCCCGCGGGGACCCCTGGTTTGTTTTCGGTCCGTGTCCAAACACTGGGGGGGTGGAAACTCGGCGGCCTTGGGGTTGCCCCTACACAACCTGGCTTCCGGCTGCCGTGTATGCACTGGTAGGAGATGACATCTGCACTCCTCTCTGCAATAAATCACAAAAACGAGCCGGGTGTGGTGGTGCGCGCCTGTAGTTCCAGCTACTTGGAAGGCTGAGGCGGAAGGATCGCGGGAGCCCAGCAGGTCGACGCTGGGGTGGCCGTGAGCGTTCCACTGCACCCCAGCTGGGCGACGGAGTGAGACTCCAACTCAGAAAATAAAAAAAGAAGGATGACATAATGAATCATGAAGACGCCCGTAAGAGAGACAGCGACTCCAGTTTCAATGTCTGCAGGAGATGTCTGTTGAGTTCCATTTTGCCCTTGTTACTGCATGTAAAGACATTAGACAACGGCTTAAGGATTCAGAAAAAGAGATTTTTTTTTTTTTTTTTTGCGTTGGAGTCTCACTCTGTCGCCCAGGCTGGGGTGCAGTGGCACTCTCACGGCCATCGCAGCCTCGACCCACAGGGCTCAGGAGATCCTTCTGCCTCAGCCTTCCAAGTAGCTGGGACTACAGGCGTGTCACCACCACCAGCTAATTTTTTTATTTGTTGTGGAGATGAGGTTTCACCAAGTTGTACGGGCTGGTCTCAAACCCGTGGGCTCAGGCAGTCCTCTCACCTTGGCCTTCCAAAGTGCTGGGATTATAGGCTTGAGCCATTGTGCCTGGCAAGAACTCTTTGTTAAAGAAAATCAGAAGAAGCACTAAAAGGCATCAAAATCGACGAGTTCAAAAACTGTCTTGAGCAGTATTGCATCAAACAGAGTACTTGGAAGGTGACTGAAGTTTAAACATGTAAGAATAAACACACATTTATTTATTTAAAAAATAAATTCTGGTTTTTTGGGGGTCCACCTTGTATGTCTCCTCCTTGGGCCTCTGAAACCTCAGGACCTAGAATGGTTGACACAAATTCATTTTAGTGTCAGCCTGGCACTGAAATTTTATTTAAAAATAAAATAAAAATTTTATTTTTACTGAGATGTTGAATGATCTGCTACACAGCCTCATGGAGCTGTTCCTGTTCTTGTCCTTAAAGGACCAGGTTTAAGTCTGTCCCTTGATTCTGCAGGGTACCTAATACATATCCAATAAATTAATTCTCTGCTTAATTTAGAGTCTAAATAACCCTAAATGCTACAGAGTGTAACAGTACAATTAGATTAGTTTTGTAAAATTGCATACTTTATTACATACAATTGAATTTTTGTGAAACAGCTCTGCAAATTGTCATGTATCTAAAAGTTAGGCATTATTTTATGGTAAACATGTAGGTTGCTGGGTGCGGTAGCTCACGTCTATGATCCCAGCACTTTGGGAGGCCAAAGTGAGCGGACTGCCTGAGCCCGCGGGTTCGAGACCAGCCCAGGCAATTTGGCGAGACCTCATCTCTACAATAAAATTTAAAATGGCCGGGCGTGGTAGCACGTGTCTGTAGTTCCAGCTACTTGGAAGGTTGACTGAGGTGGAAGGATCACCAGGGCCCAGCAGGTCGACGCTGGGGTGGCCGTAAGCGAGTCACTACACTCCAGCCTGGGCGACGGAGTGAGACTCCAACTCAAAAATATATATATATATATAGGTTGGCTGCAGCAAACTCAGGATCTCAATGACGTGATTAGAGAGATGATTCACAACGTACAACCTTAAGTAGTATTTTCCTTTTAATGCCCTATTCTTTTTATTTGCTTTCTGTATCTGTCATGACTGTAAACTCATTTCTTTAGAACAATAATCTGGTGGCTTCACCGTAATCCTTTTACTATATTGTAGTCTGCTTATAGAAATAAGATAAAAACAAAGCATTAAATAATTAGCAAACGAAACGGCCTAGAATAGTACCTGGCACAGAGTAGTTAAATTAATGAACAAGAGAGTCAGTAAATAAAAGTGATGAGTGACTAGTATGTACAGTATGCGCTGTTCATGGCTGTTCAGCTCTGCAAGAGAAAATATGCAGAACCACACAGATTATCAAGTTTATACATTCATTGTCATCAATCTCAATTAAGCCCTCAACACTGCCTGGCTATCTTACTGTTTCCAGAGTCAGCTGTCTCCCCTTTTCAACAACTATTTCGAAACTCCTCCACTCCCCTTAAACCTCCAGCCCACCTACCACCCCCTCTCATTCTCAGTCGATGACTGCCTCCTTCACAGAGCAAAGAGGAGTGATCATACAGGAACTCTCCCACTTCTGGCCACCGAACATAATCTTCGCTGCTCCCTGCACCAGTCATCCCCTTTCTCTCCTTTTCCAATAGAAGAGGCATCCGTCATGTTTCTGATCCTATTCTTTCCTGACACGTTTCTTATTTATCTTTTTCACTTCTCTCCCTTAAAAAGTAAGGGCCGGGCTCGGTGACTCAGCCTGTAATCCCAGCACTTTGGGAGGCCGAGATGAGTGGATTGCCTGAGCCCGCGAATTCAAGACCAGCCTGGGCAACTTGGCGAGACCTCTTCTCTACAATAAAATAAAAAATAGCTGGGCATGGTAGCACGCGTCTGTAGTTCTGGCTACTTGGAAGGCTGAGGCAGAAAGATCGCTGGAGCCCAGCAGGTCGACGCTGGGGTGGCCGTGAGTGTGCGTGCCACTGTACTCCAGCCTGGGCAAAGGAGTGAGACTCCAACTCAAAAAATAAATAAATAAGCATTTTCAAGTCTATTTCATCTCAGTATCCCCTGTCATACATCCCCCTCCACTGCCTCTCTTACCCATTTCAGTAACTTCTTGAAAAATTTCACCTCCCTTCCCAGACCACTGCTGGCAACTTTTTCAGGACCTTCTATGTTGCTAAATCCAACATACATTTTTTTCAGGCTTCATTTTACAAGCTCTTTCAGCTTCATTTGGCATCATGATTGACTGCTCTTTCTAAAAATATACTCTTCCCCATCCTTCTTCCTCCTTCCCCCTTTCTCCTCCTCCTCTTCCTCCGTTTCTCAAACACTCTTCTGTTTTGCATCCTATATATCTTTTGTGGGTTTTTTTCAAGTTGGAGTCTCACTCTGTCACCCAGGCTGGAGTGCAGTGGCATGCTCATGGCACCACAGCCTCTACCTCAACCTGCTGGGTTCAGGTGATCCTTCCGCCTCAGCCTTCCAATAGCTGGAACTACAGGCATGTACCACCACGCCCAGCTAATTTTTTTGATTGATTGTAGAGATGCGGTCCCACCAAGTTACCCAGGCTGGTCTTGAAACCCTGGACTCAGGCAATCCTCTCGCCTCAGCCTCCCAAAGTGCTGGGATTATAGGCATGAGCCACTGCTCCCAGCTGCATCCTATATATCTAACGTCATGGTCTCATTCTTTCTAGGACTCTCCTGTATGCTACTCTTAGTTGTAAGTGTTCCCCCAGAGCTTTGTCCTAAGCCATTTCTCTCTACACACGTATATCAGGTAATTTGGTTCATTCCCTAGGCTTTAATTCCCATCAGTTTGCTGATCACTATCAAATCTAAATCTCAAGCCCATGTTGTTCTCCTGTAACTACCTACCACACATCTGCACTTGAATCATCTAAAGACACTTCATACTCAAGGTGAACACAACTCATCTTCTACACACTTGCTCTTCTTATTCAAGAAATGGAATCATCATTCACAAATTTGTTCAAGCCAGAGACGTGTGTCACTCTTGGCTTCTCTCTCACCTCCTACTTGCCACAGCTGGTCAATTACCAAATCTTGTCAATTCTGCCTTCCTAGATATCTCTTGAATTAGCCCATTGCTCTCCATTGCCCCCATGCTCACTGGTCCACCTTTGTCTCTTACCAGGGCTGCTATATCTGCCTCCAGTTAACTGGTCTCCCTGACCCTCTCTTACTCAACCCCCCATATCTTCTACCACCTACAACACTCCCTGCACCCAGTCAGAATTATCTTCCACACAAAGAAATCCTGTTCTTTGGGTGCTCAAAACTCTTCCGTTGATTTATACTGTCTTTGGAAAAATGCCCAAACTTCTTGTTTTAGTTTTAGTTTTTGAGTAGGAGTCTCACTGTGCCACCCAGGCTGGAGTACAGTGGCACGCTCATGGCCACCGCAGCCTCGACCTCCTAGGCTCAAGCAATCCTTCCACCTCAGCCTTCCAAGTAGCTGGAACTACAGGAAGGTGCCACCATGCCCAGCTAATTTTTCTTGATTTAATGTGGAGACAAGGTCTCGCCAAGTTGCCCAGGCTGGTGGTCTTGAATCCGTGGGCTCAGGCAATCCTCTCACCTCTGCCTCCCAAAGTGCTAGGATTATAGGCTTGAGCCACCACATTCGGCCCAATGACCAAACTTCTAATGTGGTTTACACAGTCTTTTAAAATCTGACTCCTAGCCGGGCTTGGTGGCTCAGCCTGTAATCCCGCGCTTTGGGAGGTTGAGGTGAGTGGATTGCCTGAGCCCGCGGGTTCGAGACCCGCCTGGGCAACTTGGCGAGACCTTGTCTCTACAATAAATCAAAAAAATTAACGGGGCATGGTAGTGCGCACCTGTAGTTCCAGCTACTTGGAAGGCTGAGGCGGAAGGATCGCCGGAGCCCAGCAGGTCGAGGCTGCGGTGGCCGGGAGCGGCCACTGCACTCCAGTCTGGGCGACAGAGTGAGACTCCAACTC
>CAUYQG010173686.1:0-15868 GCA_963574415.1 Tarsius wallacei
CGTTGGTTGTGGGGGGTGGGGGGTGGCGCCCACCCACACCATTTTTGGGTTAAATTTTCTCACCCAAAAAAAAAAAAAAAAAAAAAAAAAAAAAAAAAAAAAATTTGATGAAGTCCAGTTTACTAAAAAAGAAAAAAAAAATTCAATAAAAACATTTACTTGAGGCAAATGTGACAAAATCACTGTTAGATATGAGTAAACCTACCAAACCAGTACATCAGGAAACCTCTGAATCAATAGTGAAAAAGAAATATTTAGATATCAAGCCCAGGGAGTCATGTTTAAAGATATAAGTGAAGGGACAGTATAAGGTATATTCTTATCACTGTTCAGGCAAGAGCTGGAATTATCTCTAAAAAATTTTAGCCAATGTACACATTTTGAAAACCACCAGTGAGGTTTCAACACCTCTGACGGCCACCAGCAAAAGTGATCACTGGAGTGTCTATATATAATAGCTGTCTCAGGAATGTGTCTAGATCCTCTTCTGCTGAATTCCTGATAAAGGTAATTGAATACTATATATATATATATATATATATATATATATATATATATATAGACATATATAGACATATTATATATATATAGTATTACACAGCCACTAAGGGGCTGAGGGTATCGACTTTATATAAGGGTATGAAGAGGATTGCTCTTCATTTGGAAGTTTGGATAAATGGTGTAGGAAGGAGAGTACAGATTCATATGAAATGACCTACTATATAGTTAATCTCAGTTTACCAGTAACTGACTGTGTTTCCTTCTTGAGCAGAACTTGAGTCCAGGAAGAAGAATGCTCCTAGTTAGTCCCACCGCATGGGCCTTATCAAGACCTAGTAACATGCACAGTTTAGCCCTTAGTGTTAATATTTTGTATATATACATATAATAGCTGTCTGTATATAATAGCAGTCTCAGGAATGTGTCTAGATCCTCTTCTGCTGAATTCCTGGTAAAGGTAATTGAATACTCCTGAAGGTGACTTCAGCATACATATATAATAACACATTGTCTCTGTTGAAGTATTTCAAATAAATGCAGGCATTATTTATATGACCTGAGTGGAGATCAATAAAAATAGCTAACACATACTTAATGAATGCTTCCTGTGTATTGAAAGGTGATTTGAAATAGTTCACATTAATTATCTCAAATAATTCCAAAGCAATACTCTATTATTTTATTTTCTAAAAGAGAAAATTGAGGCTCTGAGAAGTTAGAGTAATTGCTAAGGTAAGAAACTGGCAAGTAGCAGTGCAGAGTTTTAAACACAAGAAGTTAGCACTAAAGTCCATACCCTTAGCCCCTTAGTGGCTGTGTAATACTGACTCTCAGATGACTGAATACAAAATAATAATACTAAGGGCTAAACTGCGCATGTTACTAGGTTTTGATAAGGCCCATGCAGTGGGACTAACTAGGAGTGCTCTTCCTCCTGGACTCAAGTTCTGCTCAAGGAGGAAACACAGTCAGTTACTGGTAAACTGAGATTAACTATATAGTAGGTCTTTTCATATGAAACTGTACTCTCCTTCTTACACCACTTATCCAAACTTCCAAATGAAGAGCAATCCTCTTCAACATATGTCAGGATTGGCCTATAAATCCCACCTCCCAGGATCTATAGAACACCTAGTCAAGTACCATGATCCAAGCAACCTGATTAGCACTACATTAATTTTACAATGGTGAGTTGCAAAAGGTATGGATGGTTTTAAAAAATGGTAGAATCTGACTGAAAGTGGAGTCGGTTTAGTAGATTATATCACCAAAAAACCAAGCAAAAAGTAATTGCTTTCATGGAACAACAAATTTAGCTTTGAACTGCCTTGGAGCCAAGGCAAAACTAGTAATTATATATGCATATTACTAAGAATCATTCAGGTATATAGGGAAGATTACATTTTCTCTAACACCAATTACTAAAAGAGATTTGTTAACTGAATTCTCCTAAAAGGGATGCTAAACAGAATAATCAACAATAAATTTAAAATTATTTTTACAAAAAACATGAACATAATCAGATATATTTCTTATAATTTTCCACCTCTTTAGTTAATTAAAGAGTGTGAATTCCTGATAAGACACAGGCTGCTCAGAGACTGTAGCTTAAATTAACCATGATGTCTGTTCCCCCAACCTCCAGTGTATTACTTACATGGCACCACAGAAAACCCTGGTAAACACTTGTTTATTGTCTGAAAGAAATTAAAATATCAACTCCTGAAGGCAGAATCTGACTCTAACTTGTTTATTTATCTGCCCTCAGTACTAGGAATTCAACAAATTTGAAGAATTGGGAAAAAAATAGTTGTGTTGGATAAAGATAAAATTTAAAACTCAGTGATTTTGGCATGTTTCATAAAAACTTAGAATTTAAAACTATAGAAAGGAGATTTCAGAAATTTATAACACTTTCATATATATATATAGATGAGAGAACCAAGGCATAGAGAGGTCGATTGACTTCTTGAAAATGAATATCTCCAGAAGATATCAAAGCTTTTTTAATGAACTTGTAATCTACCCTGATAAGAAATGAACTTGAAAAAAAAAAAGTATGTTTTTACTGCCTGAGGAAAACAAGTGAGAGATTTGAATTATTTATGAAAGTACATAATACTGGACAGATTGATGGGTTTTGTATTAGCATAAAAGTTGGGGGGCTTAAAACACCTTGGTTTTCCAACATTTAAAAAATATTAGAGTTTCCTTTCTGATACTTTAGATTTGGTTCATTGTCATTGGGGTAAACCAGTTTATCAGAGTAAAAGACAGATTACCATGATGTTATCAGTCCTTTCTAAGTCTTCATGGACACTGATATTAGTGAGCAATTAATTGAAAGGAGTAAAAAAATAGCTCCTTTAACCCTCTATTCCCCTGAAGGCAAAAGTAAACCGACAATGTTGCATTTATGATGGTACATTTTCAACCTCTGATGAAAGAATTTGATTTTGATAAAGTATATTTTACTGTTAGAGATATGCATATGTGTGCATGTTTACTAAAACACTTCCAGTTAATGTCAAATTTATTTCTCTGTTGTTCTTTATTATATACATATATATATATGTATATATATATATATAGCCAATGTGGGTATAGTGTCTTAGAGTTGTGGTCAAGAGATATACTTTAATTTTGCTAAAATTGTTTTGCTCATATTTTATACTTCTGTAAGCTCCGACAAGATTATTTTATCACAAGGAAATAGAATCTTAGCAGGGGGTGCAGCAAAATTATTAATATTCTTGAAAAATATACTTACACATTTATAAAACAAAATACCCAATTAAGTAAATAACCAAAGACTTAAACACGCAGTTCACAATTAGAAATACTAATTAAATTAATGAAAAAATTTGTAGTAAGATATTAGTCTTGGCAATCATATTGATAAGAAATTAAAAGAGATTTAAAATATGTTTTTTCCAAAGCTTAAGTAGGTGGGAGACAGTTTGATATGGTCATTACTTATTCACTCTTGGTTTGTGTGAAATGTAGTTCAGTCTTTAGAAAGGTGTATTTTCTAGGATGAAGGGGATATGGAGGGTTGTTCAATGTGTGTAAAGTTCAGTTATGAAATATGAATAATCTCCCAAGATCTGATGTACAACATTGTGTCTATCCTTAACAATGCTGTATTGTGCACTTCAAATTTAGTTAAAAGGACAAATCTCAAGTTAATTATTATCACAATTTTAAAAAATTTAAAAATATGTATAGTAATTGACCCATGTACTACATATGGGAGTAAATTGTAAAAAATCAGAATTATGAACAAAAATGTGTGTTTATTTATTCAGTAAATGAATGTTGAATTTCTTTTGTATAGTCGATGTCATTTGTTTGAGATAAAATGTTTTCTGATATTCTCTGAACTTTGTCTAGTGGGAAGGACGGAAAATTAACAGCAAAATACAATATAATTAATAAAGCCATTAGTGTCCCTAACTCTGAGAAGATAATTTTTTTAAAAGTAAGATAACTTATGACCCATAAAGAAAATATTTAGATAATGTGCTGGTTTTCAAACTTTGGTAGTGCATGAGAGTTAACTATAGAATGTTTGTAAAAAAAAGTCCTAACTACATACTGTATTTTTCCATTCAAATAAAATTCTCAAATCACAAAATTATGCAGACGGACAATAGCTTCGCTTCCAGGTGTTGAGAATAAGGGGGAAGGAAGGGGAGTGGCTAAAAGGGATAGGTCAATAGATCCTTGTGGTAGGAAACTCTTCTGTCTCTTGATTGTGGTAGTGTTGACATGAATCTACACATTTGATATAATTGCATAGAACTAAAGACACATACACATGAGTGCATGCAAAACTGGTGAGACCTGAATAAACTTTGTGCATGGTCCAAATATCAATTTCCTGGTTTTGGTAATAAACTATAGTAATGTCACATGTTACCACTGGGAAAACCTGTATGAAAAGTGCATAGGAGCTCCCTGTAAATATTTTTTGTAACTTCCTATGAATATATAATTATTTCAAAACAAAAAGTTAAAAAAAAAAAATAAAGTCCTTGCTCAGAATGCAGCCTAAAGTCTCTAGATAGAGCATCAGGCTTATGTGACTTTTTGCTTTTATTTTTTCACTTGGGTATTATTTTGTATGCAAGAAAATGTATCCTTTGTAGTGTATGATTCTTTGAGTAAAACTAAAGTTATATCAAAAGTGAAAAGTTAAAATAAGTTTATCAAAAGAAAACATGCAATTAAAATATGATTAAAGTAAAGGCAAAAAAGGAAAAAATAGTATGAATCAAAAGTATTAAATGAAATCAAATAGTACATAAATAAATCATCTATCATAATAATAATAATATAAGGTATAAATGGAATGGATACTCTAAATAAATGCTAAGATTTGCATTTATTAGATTAATAATAAGCACAATCTATTAAATGTTTTCATGGAATATGTTTTAAATATGAGACTACCTAAATTTTTAAAATAAAAGCAAGGGTAAAGAGACTCCATGGAAACCCTATCCAAAATAGTTCTGGCAAAACTACACTACTATGAGACACAGACTTTATGGGAAGAAGCATTCCCAGAGCTAAAAGCAGAAAAAAAATCACAATGGCAAAAGGGTCAATCCAAGAAGTTATCACCACCCTAAACCTATCTGTATGGGGCTCAATATGTAGCTTAATATTTTATAAAGTCAGAGAGAGAGAGAGAGAGAGAGAGAGAGAGAGAGAGAGAGACAGAGACAGAGAAAGAGACATTTAAAAAGAGGAGAAATAATGCTTCCCAGGTGATTTCAAAATGCAGTCAAGATTAACAAACAGTGGTCTAATGGTCTAAATTTGACCTGGCAAAAGCTTGGTGAGAAGAAAAGCAGATAAAGAGGAAGGCATGGGATCTTCTGGTACAATGGAACATACTATTTAAAAATCTTGACACAAGAAAATCTGCTAGAAATTTGCAAAGGGAGATATGATAAGACAGTAACAGTGTGCTATGGTGAGTAAATGATGTTTCTGAAATTATCCCAAACAGAGGCAGGGTGCTGGGTTTTGCAATGCTGATCCATCAGTCGTTGGTTAATCAAGGGAAGTCCTCTGAAGAAGGTAGATACAGGCCATTGGCAATTAAAACACACCAAAGTTGAGAGAGCATTCACAGAAAGAGATTCAGTGAAATCTGGACAGTCCTGTCTGTGTCACCTATAAGATGCCATATTTTTAAATTTTTATTTTATTTATCTACTTATTTAAACTAGTCAAGTGCAGTAGTGAGAAGAGGGAAAAGTAAAACAAAGACTTATCTGTAACTGACTATAAATAATCAATTGAGATATCACACTAGCTTTGGGTTTTTAGTAATCTTCCTTGGACTTTTTATGAAAAAAAGATAAACAATTTTAGGTGTCAGCAGACTTCATTACTGTCATGTAATAAGTATGGGCCCGATTTGGCATATAGGTAACCTAGCAAGTGTTGCTACTAAGCTATGCCAAATGCTTCTAAATTATTCTTATTTTTATTGCTTAAAAATTATTGACAGTGTAGAGTCACAATAAAACTGACACATCTTCAATAAAATGGATAAATTTTAAAATATTATGTTTGAAGAGCAAATAGAAATGTTTCCAATGAATCCTTTAAGGCAGAAATCATACCTACCAATATCTTCTCTTTGGAAAAATAAAATGGAGAAATATTTTTTAAAGTACAATATTAAATGACCCACATCTGAAAAAAGAGAGACACAAATATGCTGGCCTTTAGAAAAAAAAATTAAAGCTTCTGATTTTCAAGCTCTGGTTTTACTGTGTTTCTTTTGAAAATTCCACAGGAGGGTTGTTTATATATATGTTATACCTAAACTAAATATTTACTGTCCATGAAGTGCAACTCTCATGAAAGCACAAATAAGCACCTATATCATTGTATCATTGCTGTTGCCAAATTTACAGACTTAAGGACCCCTGAATCCTTCGAATTATTTTTAGTACAATGTTATATAACTGTGTCACCCACATTAGCATTAATGAATGCAACACGGCTAACTTCACTTAGGGCACTTACTTTGGCTTTGTTATGAGAAATGACTCAAAAACTAATAAATTAAACTTATAGCAAGTAGTACAATAGCTGGCAGTCAGTAGCCCATCGAGAAATCCCCAAGATCAAGTGGTTTCTCTGAATAATACTTGTAAATATTTAAAAATTGCTCTGGATAGAGCTTTTCTATGTCTTCAAAACTTCCTGGCAAGGAAGCCAAAAAGGAACAGCAAATAACCTCTTTAGTCTGTTTTAAGTCATGCTAGACACAATGTTGAAAAATAAGTAGAATTTTAAAGTAAAAAAATTTGAGAGTATGGGGGTGTTTTGGATGCCTGAAAGAGCATAAAGGAATGACCAACGGTTGGAGTGTAAAGAATGTCCATCTGCTGTTTGACGCATAGTTTTTGTGGAAATTCTCACCTTATGAGTTAAATCTTCTAATAAACTTTTTTTCCTCACATTTGACTAGTAGTTCTGCTTGCCATAAAATTCCAAATTAAAAATAATTTTCTCTCAGAAATTTGAGGATATTTTCAATTGTACTAGCATCCAGTTTTGTTGATGATAAATATAGTAATTATTTATTTCTCGTTCTTTTTGAGTGTGTTGTTTTGTTTTCTGAAAGTTATTAAGAGCTCTCTTAATCCTTGGGGTTATAATACATGATGAAAATGTGTTTGAGATAAATATTTTTTCAATCACATCATTATTAACTTACTAGGTCATTTTTTATTTCCAGATCAAGGCAGGATTTATTTATTTATGTATTTATTTAATAGAGGCAGGTCTCACAATTTTGCCCAGGCTGGTCTTAAACTCCTGGCGTCAAGGGATCCTCTGACCTCAGCCTTTCAAAGTGCTGGGATTACAGGTGTGAGCTAACATACATGGCCCATTGGTTGCTTTAGATTTCTCCTGGTTGAGAGAATTCATCATTAGGTTATTTTACTCTGAAGACTCATGTTTTCACTAGCTACAGGAAATTACTACACTATTTCTTTGAAATACACTTTTCCCTTGAACTTCTGGTCACATGTTGCAGAATCTAGTGAATATCTGTTGCCCACTCAACTGTCTAGATGTATGAATACCAAGTATTGACATATATATCGGATTAAAAATATTTAAAATGAGTAACAAATAATAAAATGTCAAACTTAAGTGCTAACATGTCAATAACTACCTTAAATGAAAAGGTTTAAATACAACCAATTAAAAGAAGATATTTCTACAGTGAATAAAAAAAGACTCAGCTATGCGCTGCTTAAAACAAACTCATCTCAAAAGTAAGCATATATGTGTGTTGAAAGTAAACTGCGGGGAAAAAATATACCATGAAATCATCAATTTACAAAAGAATGACTATATCAATATTTATTAGAGTAGACTTAAAAATAGATAAACAAAAAGCGATTATATAAAGATCAAGGAAACATAATGATTCTAAGTATTTTACACAACAAATAATAGAGCCTCCAAATACAGGAAGCAAAAATTGATAAAGCTAAAAGTAACCATGACTAATCTACTATGATGTAGTTGAGGACTTTAACATCCTCCTCTCAGCAGTTGATTCAACCACTGGTCATAAAATCAGCAAGGGTACAGGAGATCTGAACAACACAATTAACCAACAAAATCTAATTGAATACTCCACCCAACCACAAAAGAAAATTCACTAAGCTAGAGCACATTCTGGAACATAAAACAAACCTCAAAAAAAATTAAAATAATTGAAACCATACAGAGTATGTTCTCCGATCATAATGGAATTAAACTGTAAATCAATGTCAGAAACAGGAAAATTTCTACTCATATGGAAATTAAGCATATTTCAAAATAGCCTATGGATTGAAGGGAAAAGACTCAACATGAAATTTAAAAAATAAATGGAGTTAACTGAAAGTGAAAGCACAGAATATAAAAATATGCAAAACAAAGCCAATGCAGTGCTCAGAGGCAATCTTATGGCAGTCAATATTTACATTAGAAATACAGAAAGGCATCAAATCAATAATTGATATTTCTACTTCAAGAAATTAAACAAGAAGAGCAAAATTAACCCATAGCAAACAAAAAGAAGTAGCAAACATAATAGCAAAAAATCTATGAAATTGAAGATAGAGGCAATGTAACACATAGCTAATTCTTCAAAAATATCCATAGACGTGATAACGTTGTAACAAGCCTGATAAAAATAAAGAAAGGACATAAATCACCATCAGAAATGGAATAGAAAATATCAATACAGATCTCATAGATATTAAAAACATAATAAGGAAATACTATGAACAACTTTATGTTCACAAATTTGACAAGCTCAGCCAATCACTCAAAAACTTAACTACAAAACTTTAAGATGAAATAAAAAATCTGAGTAGGTTTATAATCATTAAAGACATTGAATTTGTGATTTTAAAATTCCCTAAAAAAGAAACACCTGGCTCAAATAGTTTCTTCGGAGAATTCGATTAAACGTTTAAAAAAAGAATGCCAATCTTAAGCAATCTCTTCCAGAAAATAGAAGAGAAGGAAACTCTTCCCAATTCATCCCACAAGGTCTCTATTACCATGATACCATCACCAGAAGACAGTGGAGAAAAACAAAGAAAGACAAAAATAAAAGTAACCAGAGACCAATGTCTCCCACGAATGTTTACACAAAAACCCTCAACAAAATATTAGCAAACTGAATCCAGTATAAAGAATCATGACACCATCATCAAGTGAGATGTTCGCCAGGCATGCAAGGCCAGTACAACATTGAAAATTAATCAATGTAATTCATCATATCAACAATCTAAAAAAATATGATAATGTTAATTGATGCAAACAAAACATTTGATGAAATCAAACATTCATTTATGATAAAGATTTCAGCAAGTTAGAATGAAAGAAAAATTACTTCAACTTGATAAAGGGTAATTACAGAAAATACAGCTTAACATCACACTTTATTCTCTTAAATGCAATTTACAAGAGTAAAAATGAAATATGTCGAGAGAAGTTCATGTCATTTACTGCGTCACACGCAACGTGTAGAGCCAGCTAAGTCTATAAATAAACCTGAGTTTTTAATAAACTTACTCTTTTGAAATTAAAGATAACAGGGACAACTGACAATCTTGAATTATTCAGTGGTAAGAAAAGGATGAAGTGTGGGTATGATAACCTTCCTAGCAAGAAGGTGATATGGTTGAAATTGATAATAATTTTGATATGACTGAACAACAAATAGAAATTGATAAAAATCAGCATTATCTACAAATTGTCTGAATTAAAGTTCTTCCAGCTTTCTGATAAAAAGAAGAATTTAGTTTATGGGGTGACATAATATTCATCTTGTACTTTCTGAACCTTTTAGCAGACAAAAAAGATATTTTCAAATACAGTGACATGAAAGGCATTTGAAATTTTATTTAAAATTAGTCTACTTGGCCTCTTTCAACATTGTCAAAGAAAATGACCCTTTTCACGGAGAATTTTCCAATTTTACAAGTCCTAATTTAAAGAAATAATATTATCTTTTTATTATTTTTATTATGTAGGCAATATTTATTTTTTTAAAGTACAGAGATGTATAAAGTTAAAAATAAACTCTCCCCAACCACCATTTCATTCTTCTTCCCAGAGATAAACATTCTGTTATTATTTTTTTCTGATATATTCTAAATATACTTAAAAGTATACATATGCACACAGAGGTACACATTTGCCTATACAGAAAAGGTCATACTAGATATATTATTCTGCAATACGCTTATTGCCCTTAATAAATCATGTTCATCAGTTTATACTGATGTATTCTCTTTTTTTATTGGGTGCTAAGTATGCCATTGAATTTTCTGGTTCTTAATTGGTGAATATTTACATTGCTTTTAAATTTTGTGATTACAAATAATGCCTTAAACAGCCTTGTACATATGTGTCTTTATAATTGAGTATATGCCTGGAGGTCATATACCTTCATCAAGTGGTAAGCGTATGGATATTTACTTTCACATGGGTTATACAAATTCACTTGCCTCAAAATAATATATAAAAATTTTTGTTTCTTTATATCTTCACCCACATAAGCTATTATTAATCTCTTTAAACTTTTCTATATGAGAGAAGAAAGATAGCATAATAATGCTGCTTTAATTAACATTTCTTAATTATGAGTGATATTATCTGACTTTTAAAATGTTAATTGATCATTTGTGAAATTTCTTCAAGATACTTTGCCCATTTTTCTACTAGGCTTTTTAAATCTTTCTTATTTATTTATAAGGGTTAATTAGATATTGAAGGACTATTTTTTGTCTGAAACAGGTGTTGTAAATAGTTTTCTTTAAAATATGTTACTTTTATTTTAAACTTTTGGGAAGTTTTATTTTAGGAAGCATAAAACATTGCAAAGCCATTTTTAGTCAAATTTGTTATCCTTTGCCTGTAAAATATTATTATTTTAGCCGGGCTCAGTGGCTCACCCTGTAATCCCAGCACTTTGGGAGGCTGAGGTGAGTGGATTGCCTGAGCCCGCGGGTTCGAGACCCGCCTGGGCAGGCAAGACCTCATCTCTACAATAAATCAAAAAAAAAAAAATTAGCCAGGCGTGGTAGCACGCGCCTGTAGTTACAGCTACTTGGAAGGCTGAGGCGGAAGTATCGCCAGAGCCCAGCAGGTCGAGGCTGAGGTGGCCGGGAGCGGCCACTGCACTCCAGTCTGGGCAACTGAGTGAGACTCCAACTCAAAAAAAAAAAAAAATTATTATTTTATATCAACTTTAGAAAATCCTTATCCTTATGAAGTTATTTTAAAAATTAATCTGAATATTATTCTAGTAATTGGATGTTTTTTTTTATGTTTTTAATTTTTAAGATATCAGAAATTGGTCAAGTGTGAGGGTTCATGCCTATAATCCCAGCACTTTGGGAGGCTGAGGTGAGAGAATTGCTTGAGCCCACGAGTTCAAGACCAGCCTGGGCAACTTAGTGAGACCTCATCTCTACAATAAATCAAAAAATTAGCCGGTCATGGTGGTGCATGCCTGTAGTTCCAGCTACTTGACTTGGAATGCTGTGGCAGAAGGATCACCAGAACCCAGCAGGTCGAGGCTGCGGTAGCTGTAAATGTGCCACTGTACTTCAGCCTGGACAACAGAGTGAGACCCCAACTCAAAAAAAAAATGATGTCATAAATTTATTTTGTATGATGAATTAAGTAGTAATCTAGCATGATGCATACCTCTACTATATTTTGCCAGTTGAGCCAATGACTATCCAATTCTTCTCCACTAGTTTGAATTTAAATATTAATTATAAACATTTTATATGCACTTCTGGACTCCCTGTTTCCTTTCAATTATCTTTTTTATCCATATCTATATCAACCCCACATTGTATAATCATAAGAGATTTATAATATACGATGTTTTATGTATTATAGGACTACTCCCTATTTATTAAGTTCCCCTTTTCAGGTACTTTTCTTGGCTATAATCACATGTTTGTTCCTTCAAATCAACTTTATCAAATCATATAAAATATCTTATTTCTAGTTTGACTTAAAGTACATCAATGTAAGCTTGCTGAAAAAAAAAGTTCCTATCCATTTATCAATACATGTATTCCCAGAGCTTAAAAAACTTCTTCTATTTTACTAAGGATGGAAATTGTTAATCAAATTTCCTAGAAGTTTATCAATTGTATTTACAAAAACTATTGAATTGTGTATGTTGCTATTATATATATCATCAAAAATAGATAACTAAGTACTCATAACATAAAGTTTAGCTATTTTTAAATTTGTATATTTTATCTGAATGTATTCAATGAACAAAAAAATCATATAAAGTCTGTGATAATTTATATTTACAAATTACTTTTATGTTTTGGAGATCAACCTATATGTATATGAAAGGCATTCAAATTCTAACACTCTGTGATTCAAGTTCTTCAAATGAAGTAATTCACTGTACTTCATTGTATATTTTAAAATCATAATTCTTTGGTTCAAAAAAATACAATCACTTGTCTGATATTAAATGTTCTAAGAAACACCTTAGTTATTGCAATACCTGTCAAAGTAATAATAGTTACCATATTTTGAAGGATTACTAGATGTGGTCCATGCATTGTTGAAAGTATTTTACAACTATCATATCATTTATCACTTAATGATATTGTGAGATAACTATTGTCATTTCCCTCTGTGAAGATGAGAAAAGTTCAGATATTTAAAATAACTTAACAAAAGTTATTTGGTAACCTTGGTGATTGAATCTAGGACTATTTAACATCAAAGTAGACGAGATTCAATATGACTGACTAGATGCAGTGAGAACGTGCCTCCTCCATGGAGAGGAATCAAAATATTGAGTATATCATCACATTTTGAATATGTCTTTTTAGAGAGATAACTGAAATTCAACAGAGAGGTGACAGAAGGCACCATGAGTGAAGAGGGAGGAAACAGGACTGACTTCTTAGGGTCTCTGGGTGCTAGGACCAGACCAGTCACAAGGAAGGGGTAACTGAAGAATGCTGGGGCTCCATGCTCCTGCTGCAGATTTCTGCAATCTCTGCTACAAGAGAGTTTTGTTGCCTCCTCAAACCTCCAGACTGGCAGAGGGAGTTAACTGGTGACCATGCAGAGAAGACTACTCAAGTCAGTGTAGAGCACTGGTTTCCATGTGCTGGGCAGCTGCAGCCAACTGTGTTCCTGGGCACCCATCCACCAAGGCTCTGCTTACTATCCTAAGTTCTTGCAGTTGCTGCTGCTCTCTACCAGTCTGGGGAGGATGTGGGAACTCAGGGACTCTCTCACATGCTCCAAAGACAGGTTCTGAAGGGCGCAGGGAAAAGTCAGAAGGGCCCCCCCCCCAAGATGGTGCCAAATACTACAGGGCCACATGGAAACAACAAAGACCCTAAGTTCCAGCTTCCCCCTATACGATTTCTCGTGCGCTCCAAGTTCAAACTTGCTAGCCAACAATCTCCTCCTATGACAAATCAGCCTTATAATACCCTCCAATAGTAATCTCGGCCCGCCCTATTTCCACTCTGCTCTACCCAATAGAATGCTAGCATGACCTCTTCCTGCCTTTGCTAAACTAATAAATACAGCCCCTCCCTGCATAACTCTCTCTCTCTCTCTCTCCCTCTACCTCTGTAGCCGCCACTTTAATAAATCTCTTGGTCCCCAATGGGTGTGGAGTTATTACGGGTGCCCAAATACTTTCAGGTTCCAACACTATTGCTGTGGGACCAAAGTACATTTGAACCACATACCCCATACCTGTCTGTTCCTCCCAAGACTCCCTGCCTGGTCATTTCCCTGGGGGGGCCTCTCCTTTCTACTGCCAGATCCACAACTTAGCCATCATTGCCCCACCTGAGTGCCTCTTGGTGACTTAGAAGCAATCCACCTCTCCTTATCACAGCCAGTACTTGAAGACCAAGGGTCCAGAGGAACGGTCTGCAGGCCTTGGCTCAGCTGGTTCCCCAGGACACAAACACACTGTTCAGAGGCATGTAGTTGAGATTTGCGATCTGAACTTGAGTAGGGGAGGAGCCCCCAGTGTCAGAATACAGAGAAGAGTGTGGTTTGTGCTGTGACTTGGGAGCTGGGAACCCATCCCTTTGTGAGGCCACATTGGGAAGAGTGTGTTCTTATAGCTGCAGTTTCTGCCCTGAGCAGAGCATAGCATCATGCAGCCTGTGATGGCTCAGTGATCTAACACAAACCACCTGGAACTAACCTAACTTTACTGGCCTGCTGCCAGCAGGTGGGCGCTAGAGGGAGACCTACCAAGTTAGGGGAGGTGGGAGCTGCACAGGTGTCACTAACATCCAATGGGCTGAAAACTCTGGGCTGCCTCACTTCCCCTGAGTGACTCTGTGTTCCAGGAGAGGCACTGTCATCCCTTCTGGAGAGTTGCCCCAGTGGCCTGGGAGTGCCTGTAAGCCTCCCAAAGTCAGTGCTTATACCCACCTTGGAGGGCCTGGTAGTAGGCTTTCCCAACCCAGCCTTGCCCGGCTTTTCTGCTTCCACTCTTTTTGGTGGCAAAGCCTGAAGCAAGACCCCCTGGGAGCTCCACAGTCCTGCCCATTACCCAGGACACCCAGATACTTCTGATTAACAATGGCCAAGTAAAAATGCCACTGTCACAACTGCCTCTTTCCTGCAAGCACTGTGTACTGTCAGAAAGGTCAACCTGCGTAGCCCATTATAACTCTGCAGTACATCTATCTACCTGTAGGTTTACTGCACAACCCAGTATAATTCCTGCTGATAAAGAAGGACCGTGGCTAGAAAATAAGATATGCCTCTGTGACTTCCACCTCACTATCTCTGCAGAAGACAGTGAGTATACTCACAAGCACAGTATACTGCTACAACAAAATACAAACGACCAGTATTTGAGAAGCACAGTACTTTAAGGCTATTTATAACCAAGAAATTCATACAGAGCCTGGGACCCCTACAAGCACAAAGAAGCAAAGCCAAAGACCCCTACTCAACATATGCAAAGATCATACTCTCAAGAACAACAACAACAACAAATTGCATCCAAATAAAAGTAAACTCAAAAACAAGAAGTAACAGCTTCCCTGGATGAGAAGGAACCAGCATAAGAACTCTGGCATAATGAGAAAAAGTTCTGACACTCCAAAAGATAACACTAGCGCTCTAGCAATAGATCCTAACCAAAATGGAAACTGCAAAATGACAGATAAATAACTCAAGTTATAGATTGTAAGGGATATCTAATATTCAAGAAAAAGTTGAAAATCAACACAAAACATCAGAAAAAAATTCAAGACATGAAAAAAGAGATAGATATTTTATTTTTTATTTTTTAAAAAGCAGAACTTCTGGAAATAAAAAATTCACTGAAAATTTTTCAAAATACAGTTGAAAACCTTAACAATGGACAAGATAGAACAAGCAAAAGATAGAATTTCAGAGCTTGAAGACTGGTCTTTTGAATTAACTCCATAAGACCAAAAAAAAAAAAAAGAATTTTTAACAATGAACAAAGCCTTCAAAGAAATATGGGAGTATATAAAGAGGCCAAACCTATGAGTTACAGCCATTCCTGAGGGAGAAGTAGAAAAAGTAAAAAGTTTGGAAAACATATTTTGAGAGAATAATTTGGGAAATTTTTCCTAGCTTTGATAGAGATATAAATATTTAGATATAAGAAGTTCAGAAGCCGGGCTCGGTGGCTCAGCCTGTAATCCCGCGCCTTTGGGAGGCTGAGGTGAGTGGATTGCCTGAGCCCGCGGGTTCGAGACCCGCCTGGGCAAGCGAGACCTCATCTCTACAATAAATCAAAAAATTAGCCGGG
>CAUYQG010173689.1:0-14474 GCA_963574415.1 Tarsius wallacei
GGGGTTTTATTTTTTTATCCCACCAACCCACAAAAAACACAAAAAAAAAAAAAAAAAAAAACCCTACCCCCCCCCCCGCCGCCCCCCCCCCCCCCCCCCCCCCAGTGAAGGTCTCACTCTGTCACCCAGGCTGGAGTGCAGTGGCACGATCACGGCTCACTGCCACCTTGACCTTCCAGCTTGGGCGATCCCCCCCATCTCAGCCTCTCGAGTAGCTGGGTCTACAGGCACACTGCCATGCCCGGCTAAGTTTTTTAGTTTTCTGTAGGGATGAGGTCAGGGTCAGCTGCTATAACTATGTCATGGTCAGTATTTTTTAAATCCCTTCCACAATCCAATCTCCATCCTGCAGTTTTGACTTTTTTAAGAAATAGAGATGGAGGTCTCACCATATTGCCCCCTCTGGTTTCCAGCTCCTGGCCTCAAGTAACCCTCCTTGGCCACCTCCCAAAGTGCTGGATTTTTCCCCCCACTGGTTTAAAGCCCTATTCTCCTGAAATGGCTTTCTACACCCATTCTAATAAAACTCACACTCTCCACTGTGGCTTGGTTGGCTGGTCACCTGGCCCAGCCTTCCTGCCCTCACCGGCCCTTCCTTGGCGCTGCCCTGCCCCCACCTGGGCCCAGCACTTCCCTCCCATGGGCCTTTGTCCTTACTGTTCCCTCCCTCTGTCCTTCCCAGGGGCTCCTTAGTAGTCTTGGGGGTTCAGCCACTCCCCTGGCGTCCCATGCACAGCCCCCCTCCCCTGTTTTCTCAGTCATGTCGCCCCCATGCTGCAATAATATCTACACCGTGAATTATCTTTGTTTCCTTGGCTATTGTCTGGCTCTCTCTCCTGGAGTGCAGGTTCAGCCAGGGTGGGGACCCTTCCTTTGTCCCCAGCCACGCCTGCACACAGCCTGTGCTCGAAGAGTAGGCATTAGTCGTGGCCCTAAGGGAAATCTCAAATGATTCAAGTTTTCATTTTTTTTTTTTTTTGCGTTGAAGTCTCACTCTGTCACCCAGACTGGAGTGCAGTGGCTGCTCCTGGCCACCGCAGCCTCGACCTGCTGGGCTCCGACAATCCTTCTGCTTCAGCCTTCCAAGTTGCTGGAACTACAGGCGCGCGCTACCACGCCCGGCTAATTTTTTATTTATTTTAGAGATGAGGTCTCGCCAAATTGCCCAGGCAGTTCTCGAACCCGTGGGCTCAGGCAATCCACTCACCTCAGCCTCCCAAAGTGCTGGGATTACAGGCTGAGCCACCGAGCCCAGCCATGATTCAAGTTTTCTTTGAAAATGCACTGAGTCACCCCAGAACCGCCAAATAGCTTAACCTTCCTTACAACTTTTGTTTTGAGGCTGAGCATGGTGGCTCATGCCTGTAATCCCAGTGCTTTGGAAGGCCGAGGCAGGAGGATCACTTGAGGGTAGGAGTTTGAGACCAACCTGGGCAACATAACCAGACTGGGCATCATAGGCATGATTAGTGATCTAGAGAAGCCAGGCTGGGCCTGGCCTTTGCCACAGGCGGTTGTGCAGTCCCAGAACTGAAAATGGAGTGGATGCAATTTTTAGACGTGGAATTGTTTTGTCTAGTGTGTAGCTCATCCAGAGTAGGGACATTGGTGAGGTCTTGTACCCAACTGGAGAAAGAGTGGTGTGTGTTCAAGAGGCGGAAACAGGAGAGGCGGAGGGCAGTGGACGTGATTGTGCGGGAGAGGTGTGGGTGCTTCCAGGTTCTGGGGAGAAATTGACACTTTCCTCTAACATGGATGAGAAGTGGCCAGGTAGGGTGGCTCATGCCTGTAGTCCCAACCCTTAGCGAGGCTAAGGTGGGAGGATTGCTGGAGGCCGGGAGTTCGAGACCAGCCTGGGCAACAAAGTGAAACCCTGTCCCTACAAAAAAAATTTTAAAAATAGCCAGGCGTGGTGGCACTGGCTGTAGTCCCAGCTACTTGGGAGGCTGAAGCTGAAGGATAGCCTGATCCCAGGAGGTAGAGGCTGCCTTGAACCATGACTGTGCCACTGTACTCCAATCTGGGTGACAGAGTGAGACCCCAACTCAAAAAAAAAACCAAAAACAAAAGTAATAATAACTCACATTTTTGTGTACCAGGCATTGTTCTAAGTGTTATATATGTATTCACTCATTTAATCTTTATAATTATAGAAGGTCAGTAGTTTGTCTTATACCCCTTTTGAGGAGAAAGAAACTGAGGCATGGAGTGGCTAAATGACTTATCTAAGGTCACCAGGTACCTGGCAGGGCAGGGATTTGAACTCAGGCCCAAGAGTCCATGGTGCTATTAAGCCAATTGATGCTATACAAGAGGGAGTCTTTGCTTCTGCCTGAGGGAGCTGGAGACAGTCTTCAGAATAGAGGCAGTGCTTAACTGGGCTTTGCAGGATGTGTAGGAGTCGAACAGTACAAATGCCAGAGGGCCTTTCCAGCAGCAGGGGTGGAGTCACGTGAGGACCAGGAACTGAATAGCTCTGAGGGTCATCAGAACCCATCTGGCTCCTACTGAGAGCAGAGCCCAGGCTGTGGTGGACTGGGAAATGGCATTCAACCCTGGAAGCCAGGGCCAGCGACATCACTTGTAAAATGGTGGGAAATGAAAACACGGAGCCCCTTGTTCAGAAATGAAGACTTTCCAGGGGCAACGCTGGAGCCTTGAAAGAGGGTGGTGGTCCCTGTGAGATGGTCCAGGGACCCCGCCAGGGTGTCGAATAGCTGTCGGGTGGCTCCTTAGTGGGTCTGGACCTATGAGAAGGCCTTGGGATGGCCACAAGCCAAGGTCTTCCCCCCGGGAAGGGGGCGCTGGGCACCAAGTTCCCCAGGAACCAGGAAGGGGCTCAGGGTGTGCACATCGGGAGGGCGTCTTCACCCCAGAGTTCAAGGCTCAGAAAGCAAAGATATCCCAGTCCTGGCTGGCCCGAGCACATCAGCCTTCAGACGATGCAAGCCTGGAGCCCGGGAT
The DNA here is from genome assembly GCA_963574415.1 of Tarsius wallacei. NCBI lineage: Eukaryota > Metazoa > Chordata > Mammalia > Primates > Tarsiidae > Tarsius > Tarsius wallacei. Next base: position 2,965 of record CAUYQG010173689.1, read on the forward strand.
GTTTTCTTTGGCAGCCTCTGAGGATACTTTATTTTTATCAGTAGAACTTGGACGCTGCTGAGTCCGGCAGGCCCCCTGGGGAGAAGCAGGTTCCCAAAGCCCGTGTCCCATCCCTTCCCTGGCACAGCAGAAGGCAGGGTCACTGATGGCTCGGGCCTATGCTTTTGTTGTAAAAGGGGTGGTGGTGGGAGAGGCTGACAGCAAGGGTGGAGAGGAGAAAATTGTGGGACAGGAGGGTGAGCAGTAGTGATCGGGGACACTGGCTGGTCCGTGTGGCCTGCACAGACTGTTTGCCCAGCTGTCCTGGCTCTTGTCTAGGATCTGAGTAGGCTCAGGACCACCCACACAGGGGGGGTTCCATGCTCAGAATTTTCTCTCCTCCCTCCTGCTCCCATCAGAACCCAACCCCTTCAGTTTGGAGGGACATCTGTCATGTGTTCTGATATTTGAGATGCTTGATTGCAGTAATTCATACTAAGGTGTGAATGACTGAGTGGCTCGGTCCATAGATCCCTGGATATACTTTCAAGCAGCCTATGGGGGTAAGTGAAGATGCCTATACTGGATGGGAGAACTTGGGTTGGGTGGGGCTGAGGCTCATTTATAAACATAGCACGACAGAAAGCGGAATGTGGGCTCTGGTCTCAAGTGGACCCAAGTTCAAGTCCTGCCTCTCCTCCATCTCTTATCTGTGATAGCAGGAGCAATTGTGGCCCAGAGCACTTTTCTTCAACCCCTCTGAGCCTCAGTTTCCCCAAGCTGGTGATGGGGATAATTAATAACTCCTTTATTAGGTTGCGGGGAGGATTAAATGAAGAGACTTGTGAGTTCAGTGCCCAGGACAGAGTAGGCCTGTGACAAATAGGTCTTTCTTTTTTTTTTAAATTTTTATTTATTTAATAGAGATGGGGGTCTTGCTACATTGCCCAGGCTAGTCTTGAATTCCTGGCTTCCAGCGATCCTCTTGCCCCTGGCCTCCCAAAGTGCTGGAACTTCAGCTGTGAGACTCTGCACCAGACCCCTTCATCACATATCAGTTCTCTTCCCCTTCCTCTCCTCTGACCTTAGAAAACAAGTCCCCAGAGGATGGGGCTTGTGTCATGAAATGACTTGGTGAAATGTAGTGAAAAGAGTCCTAATTGCATCGGAATCAGAGACCCGACTTCCCATTCTGACTGTGTCTCTGCCTCACTTTGTGACCTAGGGCAAGTTGCTTGCCCACTCTGGGCCAGACTTCCTCTTCTGTAATAACACAGAGGCAACCAGTCTTATACCTCCAAGAATAGGGGCGGGAGGAGGATAAAGGAGAGAATTCGGTGAACCGATGAGCAGAGAGCCTCTGCCCTCGGCTTCCCACCAAGAAAAAGGTCGGACTGGGCACGGTGGCTCAAGCCTGTATTGCCAGCGCTTTGGGAGGCCCGGGCGAGAGGATTGCTTGAGCCCAGGGGTTCGAGACCAGCCTGGACAATTTGATGAGACCTCGTCTCTACATAAATCAAGAAAAAATAGCAAGGCATGGTGGTGCACACCTGTGGTTCCAGCTACTTGGAGGGCTGAGGCAGAAGAATCGCTTGAGCCCAGCAGGTCAAGACTGTGGTGGCATTGATCTGAGACTCGAGACTGAGTGAGCGTGTGCACTGCACTTCAGCCTGGGCGATAGAGTGAGACTCTGACTCAAAAAGAAAGAAAGAAAGAAGGAAGGAAGGAAGGAAAGAAAGAAGGAAGGAGATCAATTCTCTTTCTTACAATTAAAAAAAATTGTGGTCTTAGTTTCCCCTTTTTGGAAAAATGGGAATGATGTCTCCATGGTTCTCATTTCCCAAACTGCCTCTGAGGCCCTGTGAATAAGGCCACCAGGAAGGGAGGGGACGGCGCAAGGCCACCGTGAGATGCTTCACGGTCAAGGCCATCAGATGCTGGGACCTGTGGGATTGGGCCAGCGATTCAAAACACAAGCTTTTTTCTTTCTTTCTTTCTTCTTTTTTTTTTCTTTCATTTTTTTCTAGCCATGAGGCAAAGTTATTAATGGGCCCTTGGCAGAAGAAATTAATTTCTTTATTTCCTAATTAGGAAGAGGAGCAAGACGGCACCAGCACCGGTGGCCTGGGTTCAGCCCGGAGAACCTTGAGCCGGCCAGGGGAAGGGGGAGGGAGATACATTCTTTTCCAGACCTAAAAAAAAAAAAGTCTCACTTGTATTTCTGAGAGCTCAGAAGATGAGAGTCTAGGAAAGAAGGAAAAACAAAACAATGAAGTAAGGTGGGGGGAACGGGAAAGGAGGGAGACTTGGGTTGAGGCTCTGTCCTTCCCTCTACGTGGGGAGCTAGAGGCAGACCCGGAACCCTTGGATGAGACAGTACCATCGGGATGATTTCTGGGGACCAGCAGGGGCCAGCATGAGAAGGCCCTCTTTGTATAAAACAGCTACCCCTCATGCTCTAGTAGTTAATACTCCTTTTTTTTTTTTTTTTTTTGAGTCGAGGTCTTAGTCTATTGCCCAGGCTGAAGTGCAGTGGTATAATCATGGCTCACTGCAGCCTTGACCTCAGGCAATTCTCCCTCCTCCACTTCCTGGGTAGCTAGGACTACAGGTGCGCACCACCACATCTGGCTAATTTTTTTCATTTTTTTGTAGAGACGAGGTCTCGCTATGTTGCCCAGGCTGGTCTTGAACTCCTGGGCTCAAGCCATCTTCCTGCCTCAGCCTCCAGAGTGCTGGGATTATAGATGTGAGCCACTGTGTCTGCCCGTACCCTTTTGATAAGACAATGTCCTGCTGATCTAAATCTATCAGTCATTTGCACTTTAGCATGAATTATTCCAACCAGGCTTATCCTTTCTTACTTAGCTGAGATCACTGGCTAGCCCCCTCATAGGGTGGGATTTCCCAGAGGATGGAGGGGCTTGCATCTGTCCAGTGGCCACTGGGATAACCAGCTCTTTTTTTCCCATAAGGGGAGCTTTTGAAACTTTGACCTTAGGTCCTGGTCCCTGAGAGCTACTCCTGCCCTTCCTTGAAGGCTGCCTCTTGCCTGGACTTTCCTTTTTTTGTTTGCTTTTTTGTTTTTTGAGTCAGGGTCTTGCTTTGTTACCCAGACTGGAGTGCAGTGGCTCAATCCCAGCTGACTGCAGCTTCAACCTCCTGGGTTCAAGTGAGCCTCTCACTTCAGCTTTTTCAGTAGCTGGGAACACAGGCACACATCACCACCCTTGGCTAATCCTTTGTATTTTTTGTGGAGAAGAGGTCTCACTATGTTGCCCAGGACAGTCTTGAAATCCTGGGTTCAAGTGATCCTCATTCCTCGGCCTCCCAAAGTATTGAGATTATCGGCGTGAGCCACCGCACCTGACCCTTATATGGTTTTATTTTGAAGTATTAAATATTAAGTTATTTGCTTAAAAATTTTTTGGAGGACGGGTTTCCTTTGTTTTGTTGAGGCTTTATGCCCAGGTTTGGTCTTCTCTTTCAATTATTAAGCCCTGGGGAAAAAAAATCAAGAGTTGTATTTTGGCATGTTGTGTTTGAGATGCGTGAAAAACTGCTAAGAAATGTCAAGTCAGCAGGTGAATATAGAACTGTTGGAGCTCAGAGGTGGAATAGATGTGTGAATTTGGGAGATGCGAACAAATAGATCGTTTTAAAAAGCTACATAAATAGATAAGATCACCCAAAGAAAATGAAGAGCCAGTGAATTGCTAACATTCAGAGGAGGAGAAGGCAAAGGAGAGTGAAATGGAGTGACCAGACTGGGAGAAGATGATGTCAGGGAAGCTAGGGGGAGAGTCCTTCAAGAACGTGATGGTGTCTAGCCATGCCTGGGCTTCTGTGTGGTCAAGTAAGATGATGTTCGAATACTGGACACCATTGTTGACCTTGGCATGAAGGAGTTTCACGTAACTGTTTGGAATGATGTTTACTGAGCAGCTCATAGGAAGTAAAGAAATAGAAACAGTGTGTGGACACAATTTGTAAAGTATTTGTGAATTAGAAGAGAGAGTTGACTTCGTAATCAGAGGGGATTGTTGGGCCGGGGGTGTTTCATCTGGATTCATATTTATTTATTTATTTAAGTTTAGTTTTTAAGGATGAATGATAATGGTGCATCTTTGCATAAGAGGAATGATGCAAAAGAGAGGAAAGGTTGGGTGATGCAAAGAGAGAAGGCATAACTTCGGAAGCAAAGTTATGCCAGGAGCAAAGTCAAGAGGGTGAGAAGGAACATGATTCAGAGCAGAGAACTCAGAGAAGATGAGGGAATTCCTGCCTGATGCTTAAAGACAGGAATAATATATCTTAAAATATTCATCTTTGTACTCACTCCAGGCAACATCCTTATACAAAAATCTTTTACTTTTTTTTTGAGTCAGAGCCTCACTACGTTGCCCAGGCTGGTCTTAAACTCCTAGGCTCAAGCAATCCTCTTGCCTCAGCTTCCCAAAGTACTAGGATTATAGGCGTGAGCCACCACGCCTTGCCTTTTTTCTTATTCTTAATAAATACTCCCCTTCAATCTGCTTATGCATGTGACATTTTGTATTCTTTTCCCCATAGAGTAAGCTTGAAGCCCCTAAGACCTTAGATCCAACCCTAGTGGGAAATGTTGATGCCATCTCACAAGTCAGAGGTAAACAGTTTTGAGCCTGCATGACTTAAGTTCAGATAATTGCTCTTATATTGTTTTTCGTTTGTTTTGTTTTTCTTAATTCTAGGCTTGAATTTCTCTCAGTGGCTCTAATATCCTCTCTAGGTAGATAATCTAGTATTACAGACACTAATCTGGGAGGCCTGTGGAGTGTTTTATTTCAGTCCTTTATAAAGGCAAGCCAGTAGTGTCAACAGCAGGCAAACCTTATCTACTTAGTGTGCTTTTTTACTCGTGTCTATTTTATGCTACAAAAAAAAAAGAGAGAAAGAAAAATAGGACACATTGGTCAAACAGAGACATAAGACATACCCTTACTTTTTTTTGAGTTGGAGTCTCACTTGGTCGCCCAGGCTGGAGTGCAGTGGCACACTCACGGCCATCCCAGCATCGACCTGCTGGGCTCCGGCCATCCTTCTGCCTCAGCCTTCCAAGTAGCCAGAACAAGAGGCGCGCACTACCACGCCCGGCTAATTTTTGATTGAATGTAGAGACGAGGTCTCACCAAGTTGCCCGGGCTGATCTCGAACCTGCAGGCTCAGGCAATTCACTCACCTTGACCTCCCAACGTGCTGGGATTACAGACTGAGCCACCGAGCCCGGCCACCCTTGCTTTTTAAATTAGAATTGCATCCACGGGATCTATGAAATTATTATTATTATCATCATCATCATTATTATTAATATATTTTATTTTGAAGATGTGGGGTCCAATTTAAAATTATGTATACAAGTGAACATCACACAGATAAAGTTTGGGCCTCCCTTTAGCGAGATCTACCAAATTAAAATCAAAATGCTTGGACTTCAATTTCTCAGTGTTCAACATGGGAAAGGAAAGACTAGGAAGACAATTTTTAAGACAGGAGAAATTTTTTCCTTCCATGAATAAGAAGAACATTGTATTCAGAATGACAACAAAGAATAGAATGAAAATGGTCCGTGTACATTCCAGAAGCATTCCAGATAGTTTGTAAGGTCGGAAGTCGAGTATATATGAGAGCATATTAAGGAGTTATTCACCACCGGCATTATACCCAGTTTCCAGAGCCTTAAGTATGGTCCATCATGGTGGTGTGAAAAAAAAAATCTGGCAAACAATAATTACATGGACTATTGCATTCTGAATACGTGCACTGATAGACTAGTGCCTGTCCCTGAAGTTCAAGCCACCATGGACTGTATGCCAGGAAAACACTGGAAGTCACTCTTGGACTTGAGGAGTTAAGAATGATTAAATACCTCTGGCTAAAGGGAATCAGGAAAAAAATTCACTTTGCCTGCCCTGGGTGTGAGAAGATGGAGGCATATCAATTTGAGAAGCTGCCCAAAAGTATTTCCAAAGCCTCTGCCAGGTTTCAGGGTTTAATAGAGAAGGTAATTGGGGGATATAAATTACCTAGAGGCATTTGTCTATTTAGATGACATAATCATTTTTGGCAGGATTCTGGGAGAACCAGAGCAAAGACTTAAAGTTAGGAAAGGCAGGGTTGATGATGTCCCTTGATAAGTATAAATGCTGACAAACCTTCATGAATTATGATGGGCTAGTAAAGACACAGCATAGAGTGAATATTGTTTCTAGAGAAAAAAAAACCTGTTGGCCCAAAGAGCACCAAATAGCACCAGATTAAAAATATTCTTTGAGATTAGTGATGAACAGAGGAAACTATGAAGAATATTCCCTAATTTCTAAGCCACTAACATCTTGACAGATTACCCTATCAAGAGAGGTCCAAGGCAAGGGAGACCACAGGACATCCAGCTCATATCCATGTGGCATCTCCAATTTTTTGAAGATTGCTGGTTGAAAGCCTGTGACCAGGCAGCAAAAGGTAGTTAGGAAAACCTAACTTTGCCTTCAGAAACCCTGCCATTCCTTTATTTCTGTGCAGATGTCAGAATTGAGGTCCAGGAGTTGTTCCGCCCAAAAAGCAGAAACATAAGCCAATAGTCTGATGAATTGCAACCTCATACACTACTCACACCTTGGTATTTTCTGGCTCTAAGATAGACCATTACTGATAAGTTTAAGGAATATGTGCATGGGGTGACTTTGAGATATGGACCAACAGTAATACACTTACATTCATGCTTGTCCAGGCCTAACTAGACTCCCTGGTGGGTGGTTGACCTATGTTCCATTGTTTACTATAAATCAGGACTCAGCATCAAGATATATGGGTACACATCTCCAAAGACTATACAAGATTGTAAAAATATTGCTCAAAAGAAGGCAAAGGGCCGGGTGTGGTAGCTCACACCTATAATCTCAGAACTTTGGGAGACCAAGGCAGGAGGACTGCTTGAGGCCAGGATTTCGAGACCAGCCCGAGCAACATAGCAAGACCCTGTCTCTAAGTAAAATTTTAAAAAATAAAAAAGAAGTCAAAACAATTTACAATTCAGAAGGGAGGAGGTTCTCTTGAAGGACTTAAGGACAAAATTTTGATGTTCCTCTCAGTACAAATGGTGTATTTTTCTGGTTTTCATTTGTCATTTTTAAAAAATGCTTATTATTACACTTGTAGTATGTATGTGATGTAGAAAATTAATCTAGGCAGGCAAAAACTAAAATTTTACATTCCCTCCACTTGTAATACCTTAGTGCCTATCCTTTTAGAGCTTTCACTGTGCATGTAATATGAACATATATAGACTCATATGTATGACATATATAATATACATAAAATGCGCTCATTCTCTTAGTATCTGTTTTTACATATTTAGAGAAATAATTTCAAGCTTACGGAAAAGTTGCATAAATAACTATACAAATAGCACTCACACACTTTTTTCCTGGATTCACTTACTATTAATATTTGACTCCCATTTATCATTTGTGCTATCGATCTATCTAGATGTTTTCCCTCTGAACCATTTGAGGGTAAGCTTTATACATCATAGCCTTTTGCCTTTAAATACCTCTCAGTATATTTTCTAAGACACTCCCTGGTTTTGAGAGGCCTAGATGGTAGGCAACTTGGATTAATGCAGGAAGAAAAGTACTTTAGAACTAATCTAGAATTAAGATAAAGAAGGCATGAAATCCACCAGTGAGACGAGCCCTCACTGCACTAAGCAGAGCCTGGTTATGCGGGAGGCTTACCAAGACACTACTCAAAGCAGGGAGCCATTGAAACTGTTGTGTGTGTATTTTTCTGACCTTGAAATCTGATCTCATTACCTGTTTTCTACCTGCTGACTTTCCTGAGAACAGGTATTATAAACATGATAAAGTCCAGGAGGTTTCAACTTCCTTTCTTAAAAACCAAATTGTTTCTTTTTCGAAGCGTGAGTTAGAAAGCTTGCTTGAATAGAACAAAGGATGGAAGTACTTTGGGTAGTGAGAGAAGGATGCGGAGAAAGGAAGGAAGAGGAGTAATTAAGAAGGGAGGGTAATGAAATACAAATTATGTATAGTATATATGTAATTTCTAATTTTTCCTGAATTGGTTTTTACAAGGTAGCTTTAGATTCTGATTTCAAGTGGCCACAACTTCCCAAAAAGTCAGTTTTACAAAAAGTAAATTAATGATTCTCGAGCCAAATGGAAATGGCTTTTGATGATCTATCCTCCTCCTCGTCTCTGAGAGTGCCACTAATCAGAAGCTACAGAATGAAAGAAAGCTCAGATCGTCAGCGATAGAAAATAAGGTGGAGGAAAATGCAGCACATCAGTTGAGGTCTCATGGTAGATTAGTAATAAAGCTAGGAATTAAACTTTCATGTTCTAACTTTCAGTGTTAGAGCCACTAATTTACACTGTTCTGCTTCTAATGAGCCCTGATTATTTTAAATATATAGCAGTTCCACTCTTTCACAATGCTGAGCACACTCCCAGTTGTGCTATATTCATGTATCACTGATGACAGAAATAAAAAAGCCCGATTAGGTCATCCTGTCCTCTTCCTGGGGACAGGACTATGTCTATTCAACTGCAATGACTCAGATGATGAAAATTTCCTTGTGGGCTAAGAAGTGATTGTAGGACTCAGCCTTCAGTAGGAATCAGATTGAATGGGATGATGAAATGGGTTTATTAAAAAAAAGAAAAAAAAGCACAATCAGAATCAGACTGGGACTGGGAAGGCACCAGAGAGATAGATCATGCACTTGCAGCATCGCAAGTCTGTGATCAACTGTTAGAGGTCGTCATTCATCTGTGGACAAGGCTAATGAATTTAGTCTAGGCGTACCTGGAAAACATTGGATATCTTCCTTAGGAAGACTCTTCCACAGAGCTGAGTTCCCTAGTTTCCCTGAAGTCATTTTTTTCTCTTTTTTCCCTCAAAGCTAAATTTAAAATCAGGACAGAAATGGAAAAGACTGGCAGAGAATAGGTTTTTCTTGAAAACATAAGAAATTCTATCTCTCTGACGTTTTGACAGTTCTCTATCACTTAATCTTCTGCTTTTGTAACCTCACAGTTCTTTAGAAAGGACACATACTAGTGTCCCTTCCAACCTGCAGGAGACCCTTCAGGTTTCACACCTCAGCTTCCTATTGCTACCTCTTTGTCTTTAACCCCTCCCACTCTTCCGCTCACCCCCTGCACTGTAGTCCAACCACATTGGCCTGCTACCTGTTTCTCAGACTTGGAGGACTTCCCACCCCAGGGCCATTGCACTTGCTTGGACTGCTCTTCCCTCAAATATAAGCTTCACATTCTTAGGCCACTTCTTTCAAGTCCTAACTCATCTTCTTGCTGAAGCCTTTCCAGAACACCTTATCTAAAGTTTTAATCTATCTCTATAATACATGCAATTGGGAACACATTCTATCTTGTACAGTGAGGTTTTGCCTGATCAATAAATATTCTTCACAATGTAGAATGCATACAATCTCTTTTCCCTGTGCTAATTTTTTCTCCTTAGTACTTATAACATTCTAACACAGAATGTGATAATTCACTTATTTCTATTATTATCAGAACTTATTTATATGATTATCCATTTCTTCTCCTCTCTGCTAGACTATAAACTCCATGAGGGTAAGAATTTTTTAATCTTTTTATGTTCTGTTCTATTTTTCAGAATCTGTAAGACTGGCTGACATTCAACAGATATTTACTGAATAAATGAATATATGGATGGAGTTAGCTTTTGAAGGGGGGGGGCATATCGGAACCTCTATAACTTGAAGGACTTTTTCACATCAGCCAAATTTCCATGCCCCACTTTCACCACTCACTTGTTATACTTAAAAAGATCAGAAAATCTTTACAGAACAATTCAATTTGAAATTCCAACTTTAAAAAATGTGCTATCTAAAAAAAAAAAATTCTGACTGAGGATGCTAGGATCTAGATTTGGGGTCATGGGCCTAATAAAAGAGAGTTTTCAACCCCAAAATTTGAGCAAAAGAAAAAGTAGTCTATACAATTTGAGATTTCATAACTAGAAACCCCACTTTAGATATTTATTTCTGATTCTAATAATTAGCAGAACTAAAAGTATGAGGATAATTTCTTAATTTCTCTGACATCTATTTATATAATGTCATTTTCACTCGGCCGTATTCACTCAGTTAATTCATATTCTTTTTTGGGAGATTCAATCTCTGAAAAATAGACTGCATTTATCTGTTAGCTTCTTTCCCCTTTGAGTTGTATGAAGTCATTGCCTTTTTGCTGAAACAAAAGGGAACTGTAGAAACTTTTAACAAGAGAGAATCAACTACACGTTGTTGACTAGTTCGTCAAATGTCTATATGAGAACTCAGATCTTGGTTCATGGAGATGAATCAACAGCTTCTGTTCCTTGAGATGCCACTTAACAGAGAACGGTGGGAATTTGATTGTTTTGTGAAATGATGAGATAATTTTTTTAAATAAAAGGGGTTGGGGTGTGGTAGTGTGCACCTGTAGTTCCAGCTACTCAGAGGGCTGAGGCTGAAGGATCACTTGAGCCTAGCAGGTCGACACTGGGGTGGACATAAGCAAGCCACTGCACTCCAACCTGGGGTAGGGACTTCTCGACACCATCTTTGTAAAGTTATTGAAAGGCTATAAGTTTAGAACCATAATAAGGGCTTGAATTTTGTTGAGGTGTAGGCTTTTTCTTTGACCTTTTCTCTCTCCATGCAGTCCTGGGGGGCTGTTTGCAAGATTAATGAGCTTCTTTTTCTCTTGAAGAACCATGGGCTGTAGGTCATGCCACCTCCTTGATGGCATTCAAAAGTTTAATCCCAGCCGGGCTCGGTGGCTCAGCCTGTAATCCCGTGCCTTTGGGAGGCTGAGGTGAGTGGATTGCCTGAGCCCGCGGGTTCAAGACCCGCTTGGGCAACTTGGTAAGACCTCATCTCTACAATAAATCAAAAAATTAGCCGGGTGTGGTAACGCGCACCTGTAGTTCTGGCTACTTGGAAGGCTGAGGCGGAAGGATCGCCAGAGCCCAGCAGGTCGAGGCTGCGGTAGCCAGGAGCAGCCACTGCACTCCAGTCTGGGTGACTGAGTGAGACTCCAACTCCAAAAAAAAAAAAGTTTAATCTCGAACAGTTTTGATCACCAAGGATTCCACCTCCCACATCCATTGTTTATAAGATTTGTAACTTTCCCAGTTGCTCCTATAGATTACATAAGCCTAAAACTGATGTTTGATAATTTTTTAAGACTGCATACTGATTGTCCACTGACCCATAACCCCAACCCAGAAACTGACTAGGTGCTTGATATCTCTGGTTTCATTCCCAACCAATCAGCAGCCCCAATTCCCTAGCCCTCTTCCCACCACATTAACCTTAAAAACCCTAGCCTCTGAATGATCAGAAAGGTGGATTTGAGATATATCTCCCATGCTCCTGCTCAGCTGCTTTGTGATTATAAAACTCTTTCTCCTGCAACAACTACTGTCATGGTCTAGACTTT
>CAUYQG010173691.1:0-19568 GCA_963574415.1 Tarsius wallacei
GTTGAGTGATTACATATTTCCTTTGGAATCTTACAAGGTTGTATTCAACAAAATCAGATTTTTCAAAGAACAAATGATTTCTCGGGAACTGCCGGGTTGTAAACCGTCAACTTCAGAAGAGGGGTTTGGATAAGTCTGTGAATTAGTTACTCTTTTTGCATTTCCATTGAATGGCCAGTCTTTGGGCCATTTGGCCTTTCTTAAACAAAACCTGCCTGGTGCCGGGCTGGGCCGGCTGAGCGGGTCTTTAAAGTTGCAACTTGCCTTTCAAAAGGAAATACCTCTGCTATCAACCCCCTTCCTGTCACTGGGCTAGTGGGAGACATTCAGTCAGCCCAGGTGAGGCCAACTGCTGATCCCGTATCAGCTACATGTGTCTCTGTGTTTATTCACTCAATCATACAAGAAATATATTTGAGCATTTGCCGCATCCTGCCACAACTCATTGTAGGTCACCTTCAGGTAAGTCCACCATTCCTATCACAGGTGCTACATCTGATCCTTGAGTTTCACAGACCTTTGACCTTGACCTTCTGTTGGAGGGGGGCACAGTTTTTTCCTACAGAGCTTCTGTCTGTCCTGCCACCAAAGCAGTCTACCGACCTCTTTCTCTTATTTTGGATTTTCTGGAGCTCAGCATATATCTTCTGTGTGCCCACTGCAGAGGCCACATGCAAATCCCTTTGATGGTCACTTTGAAGCCCACTGTCTTTAGACTTGATGCAAAGCCAGTTGAAATTGACATTGCATCCCTACCCTTGAGGTGAAAGAAGGACTGGTTGTCACAGCATCAATTCTCCAAAGAAACCATCTTCATAGTTCATCTGTATCTCTAGCATGCCAACATTTTCATCAGTGAGAGCCCATTTCTAACATTCTTTATGCTAATTTCCTTAGCCTTTGGTTTGGAGAAGACATGTGCTGACCTCTGGAGTGTAGACTTCCCAACTAACTACTAACTAGCTAACTACCCCCTAGTGTAGAAATTTCTGCTTAGGACAACAGAGTACCTAAGGCTCTATTTAGACTAACACATGCTTTCATACTGAAGTAGTTCAGAGAAAAACACAAGACATGATAACAATGCCCACTCATTGGATTATATGCAGTCGTGTTTTCGACTAAATATCAGTTCTCCTGGAGAAGGTAAGCATAAGTTCGAAAACAAAACACTTGAGGGAATGAGACTACATTCATCTCTTTCATAAGAGCTCTTTTCAGCTATGGGATAAGGAGCAAAAGAAATTTTGTTGTTGCATTTCATTCTTTTTTTCCATTTTTGAAATAAAACTTGGCAAAAAAGATGGCAGAATCCTGGTCATCACTGAGCCACCTCAGACCATTAGAGGTGCTTCATCTTTTCTCAGTGACATTAGCAGAAAATTAATGTCTCATACATAACATTAGTTCCAGTATGACGCCATCTCTCATGTAGAGGCACACCCTTGTTCATGTTTGCACTCCCAGGCTGACTTCAAAGGAAGAAGCTGGTCTCTCTTTCCCTCTCCATGACTCTCTCTCTTCTCTGTTTCTCTCCTCCTCCACACTCCTTCTCTCTCTTTCCCTCTCCCTCTCTCTCTTTCTCCTTCACCCTCTCTCTCTCCCTCTTTCTTTATCCCTCCCTCACACACACTCTTCCTCACCTTCATCCTTTTTCTCTTTCTGCCTTTCTCTCTCTCTCCCTTGCCCTCTTTCTTTCTTCAGCACTCCTTTTCTCTCTCTCTTTCTCCCTCTCTCTGTCTCTCTTTCTCTCTCCCCCACTCTTTCCCCTTTCTTTCTTCCTCCCTCACACACTCTCTCTCCCTCACCCTCTTTTTCCCTCCTTCTCCCCCCTATTTCTCCCCCCTCCTGTCTTTCTCTTTCTCTTCCTCTCCCTTCTTGTATCTTTCTACAGGGCTTGACTTTTCTCTTCTATGTCCTGCACTGTTATTTTTAAAAATTCTCTTCTAATAAAAAATTGGTTGCTCAGTTCTTTGTAGAAACAGGATTGAGCTACTTTCCCAAAGATAGCTGGTTAAAAGTCCATGATTCCCTGCCCTAAGAAAGATCTCCTAGGAAAAGAAGCTTCTATTATTTCTGCGACATATTTTATTTGTTCGAAGTCTACAGGTTACCCCTTGGCCAATAACATGGAATCCAAGTCAGCACCAGCTCTTTGTAAGTGTCCTGGAGTCTTTTCTTGGGGCTGTTTCCTCCTACCAGGTGTCAGATCCTTAGTCCCATAGGCAGGCACTGAAATACTCGGTTGCCTCTGGTCATTTATTTATCCTTTCACTCAGCCAGTAAATATTTACTGATCACCTCTCCTCAAGAGCTGGAAGATGCACTTGTGAATGAGGGAAATGCATCATCTAACCACAATGAGATACCTAACAATGGTTCCTTAACAGCAATGCTTAAACATTCCCTGGAGCATCCGCAGAATGGCAGGTTAATTCTACTTCAAAAAGCCAAGGCCAGTTAAGTCAGTAAACCTATGAACTAGAATTAACCTTAGTCTTTTTTCCTTCTGCCCACCATTTCCTTCCTCTCACCCTCCTTCCTTTTTTTCTTCTTTCCTTTCTTTTTAAAAAATCTGGTTTTAGAACTGGGCTGAGAACTCAGTGAAGTGAAGCAAGCAAGCATTTCCCAGGTGGCGCCAACCCAAAATGAATTATATCAAGAAAGGAAAAGCTGACTTTCCACCTGGGAAGAACCGGAGACTTTGAACCTAGGTAGCATGCATCTTGAACCTAGAATCAGTGCAGGAATAGGGGTGGACAAGTCAGCCAGAATTTGGCCAGATCACCCTGTCGATCCATTGTGCCTTTAGAAAAAATGGAAAGAAAATATCTTTTGGACTCACAGAGATGTGTTGGGTGGTGAAGTCCAACCCCTCATGGCACTCAACACAGAGCAGGTGCTCACCAAGTAAATACTGCTCTTGTTTGCTGAAGCGATGTTTGGTTTGACTTACCTCTAGAACGCTCTGTCTGATCCTATGGTATTTTCAGACCTCCCAGGCACAGATCCAAATCAGCTTTCTCAGAGTAGTGTCTCCACCCAGGCAAAACTTCTAAGCCCCAGTTGAAAAAAAAAATGACCGTAAATATTCAGTATCTTAAAAATTTAAGTCAGCACTCAGTGTCCTATTCTAACACGTCTGCAAATGATCTTGGTTTGTTCCTTAAAGATGAACCAAATGCTTTAGTGAATGGTGGAACATTCTCTCTCTCTCTGCTTGTATATACTTGGCCTAACTTAAAAATAAATGTTTAGTGAAGTTAATCTCTAGCTCAACCTTTCCGAAGGCACAGTAAGCTGGATTAAGAGTAGCTGTCCATGACTAGACGTTGGAGAGTCTCCATATAGATGGAACAGTGTTCTCAAAGGGAAGTCCTTCTGTGTCCACCAACTGGTGTGTTCATGTCCTTTAGCATTTGTCCAAGTGTCCAGTGAGTCAAAAAATGTGGGGTAACAGATACTTTGGATAATGGAAAGTGAATTTTAATTTTTCTCTTAAATTAAAGTAACATTCAGATGCTTGTACCTGATGAGTGAGTTTGGCTCAGCATTCAGCATTATGGCTAGTCATAACCATTTGTAAAAAGCATGCAGGGATATTCACTGGAGTGGACTTATGGCAGTGCCTACATGAGGGGACCCCCCAACACCTGGAGTTTATTCATAAAAAATTGCGTGTTTATTCTTGCATGTTTAAACTTCAATCACCTTCAAAGTACTCTCTGTTTGATGCAATACACCTATGGAGATGTGCTTTGCCCTGCTCAAAACAGTTTTGAACTTGATACCTTTTAGTGCTTCTGCTATTTTTTGTTTTACCTCTTCCACATTGGCAAAGTGTTTCCCTTTGAAGACTTTTTTCATCTGGGGAAACAAAAATAAGTCCCACGGGGCAAGATTGGGTAAATAGGGAAGGTGGGGCACAGGGGTCTGGGTAGGGCCCAGGGGTCATGACATTTGTGGTCATAAACTACTGAATACTCAGTGTGATGTGGGCAGGTGGTTTGTGTAAATCACCCATCATGAAATAGGCAAACGTGTTGAAAGAAATCTCCAAAAAAAATTCACTGAAGCCAAATGCAGCCCCTCACAACAATGCTAACTGGTACACTGATGCTGATGGGTTCCAAGAATACTTACCTAGCAGGGAAGCCTGTACCACAAGGGTCTGCCCTCCACAAGATAATTCCTGATTTTTTTTTTTTTGTTCTGCCTAGTAAAACGTGGCTATTCCCTTTCATTTTTCTGGAGTCATCTAGTGTAAATGCTTTCAAGTTGTGACTGGATAAATTGACTTAATTAAGAATCAATGAAAGGAGGATGATGTTGGTATTTAAATCCCATCTCTTATTTGATATGTAAATTTGGGAAAACATTTTTCCTTCCTTGAGAATTAATTTCTTTATCTTGTGATAGTGTGACATCGGGGACTGAATGGAATTTTCTCTGGTGTCCCAGAATTGTCAAGAAGGATCAAAATGGAGAATACACCAAATTCCAAGTCCTAAGAACTGCACTTATCAAGGTCCATCATCACCTTGCGGGACTTCCTGAGAGGCAGGATTCCAGCTGACTTGACCTTACCACACCACTGTTCCGCCTTTCCTGCTAACCTAAGATAACTGAGGCAGAAGCCAATTGGACAGTTCATTTCTTCTTTTCATCTTCTCTGCTGGAGGCAAGAGAGGGAAGTCCAAAAGAATCGTTCATAGGCGTGGGAGTGCTATAAAGAAGGGCAGTCAGAGGCGGCTTTCCACGGTGAGTATGTGTGGTGAGCAGAGCTGCCGGCCTGCCTCTGAGCTGCTGGATGTATAAACGTGTGTGTGTGTTCACACAGGGGCACTTGCATGTCGGGGAAGACACTATCAGGTGCCTAGGTCACCAGGATGTCTCCTCCTTTTTGTTTTGTTTCTTTTTTCTTCTTGTTACTTTTTTTCCTTCTTTTTATTTTAATTCCCTCCAAATCTCATGTTGAAAGCCACCAGGATTTCTCAATGCCCCATCCGTCATTGATCTGGGCTCCTTTACAGAAGATACTGACATGGCTCCCACACGGACGTGTTACAGACCTGGGACTGGCCTCGGAGGTTAGACAAGGT
Source organism: Tarsius wallacei (assembly GCA_963574415.1). NCBI lineage: Eukaryota > Metazoa > Chordata > Mammalia > Primates > Tarsiidae > Tarsius > Tarsius wallacei. The sequence goes on from CAUYQG010173691.1 coordinate 5,103, forward strand.
TTGGGGTGTTAAACTCATTAGATGGGAAGCAGTCCCTGGGCTCTTATATGAGCAACCCTAAGCCTAACTCAGAATTTAAAAGAAAATGAAACTTAAGCTCAACCAATCACAGGCGGCCAGCTGGGCATTCGTTAGATTGTCTTTAAGTTTCCACTGGGAACGTTCAAATAAGGCAATTGAACTTTACTTTAATTTAGACTGTAACCTATCTAGTAATTTCTTCTCTGCCCTATGGAAACTTTCCTCTCATACCCCTTTGTCATAGCCCTGAACCTCTTCTAGTTTAGAGCTGCCTGATTCATAAAATGCTGTCTGCTCAAATACGCCCTCTAACATTTTAATGGGCTAAAGTTTATCCGTTAACAGGGCAACTGTCTCTAGAGAAACTCCCCAGGGAGGGACAAGAGAACGTGACGCAACTAGTCAGCTCAGGTCAGGCAGAGATGTGGCCAGATTTCTCAAGTTGCTGCCGGTGTGGAGAACTTCTTCTTGGAGGGAGGAGGTGGGGGAAGAGGAAGCTTGTGGGACCACAGACAAGCAGGGCGTGCCCTTCAGAAGGGGTCTGCAACCCCTCTCCGTCCTGCTCCAACTCTGAGGGGTAGCTCAGAGAAGATGGAGGAAGGGAAGGACATCTGATGACGACCACACCCCTGGCTAGGGGAAGGAAAAAGAAGGTTCTGCCTGGAATATCACACTAAACCCTTAGTGAAATAGACTACGAGGACATAGGAGAGGGCTCACGTGTGGCAGGGGAGGGTTTGCTCTGGTGTCGTTGGGGGCAGTTATTGGGTGAAAATAAAATGTTTTCATATTTACAGCCTAATGAGTTGAGACTTTTCCAAACCCTCCTCCAACCTTTCCACTATGGTTCCTGCTGGATGGTGCTACCTGCTGACACACTCTGTACATCGTTTCTCTCGAACCCAATCCTGTTCGTGACATCTAAGCATTTCATTCCACCTCACCGCCATATCCTCATTTTACAAATCTTGGGATTGGTGTCAAATCCCACCTCTTCCCTGAAATCTTCCAGCAAGCCCGGGTATCCTCTTCTTTCTCTATCACCCTACACCATTTTGGAATTTTCTGGAATTCACCCTTGCTTTTCATTCCAACCAACCATACACTGAACTAGGACCTCATCCCATCCTTGGGTTGCCACATATCACCCAAGGACAGCTGGCGGAGGCCCTGCTGCCCTGGCAAGTCCCCTACTCAGCAGTGAGGCAGCAGCAGCCTGGGGGAGCATGCCTTTCTCAATTGTGCAAGGGCTCTCCCAGTTTACCAGGTGTGCACCGTGGGATCACAGCTGCTCAAGCGGGAGTGTCTTTTTCTAAATTGCACGAAGGTGACCCTGTACTTAACCAACCCTGACCTCACTCCAGTCTCTCCTGATATCAATTATTCCGTACATGGCCGACAGATTAATTTTTTTTTAAAATGCAAGCAATATCTTTTTCTACATAAAAGCCACTTGTAGTGGTGAAAGTGGAAAGTTTAATGTGAACTGGGAGAACTGGGGTTAGCCACACTGGGGGATTGGCAGGAGAAACAAGAGGCTGTCAGCAGAATTGAGGGTCCAGATGGAGTCGGGTGGGTAGAATTTACCAAAGCGCTAGATCAGTGGTTTCCAGACTTCGCATTAGAATCACCTGGGAGTCTTTTAAAATTTTCAAAGCTCATGTTATACCCCAGACCCGGTAAGTCACGATCTCTGGGGCTGGGACACAGACATCAATTGCTTTTGAAGCTACCCAGGTAATTCCAAAGTATAGATTATATTGGGAACCAGTGCTGCAGACTATTTGCTTCAAATGCTAAAGGGACAAAGTCTTTCATTATTTAAAAATAACTCAATAAGCATTAAATAATAGTTTTGGCACTTGGCATAATCCTACTAATCCAATCAGGGCTTGGAAAATTTTTGCGGTATACAGTCAGATAGTAAATGAAATATTTTATGCTTTGTGGGCCAAGATGCAAAATTTAGAGTACCATTTAAGTGCTTACACAAGAGGAAAAAAAAGTCCACCCCTCTCTCTTTCACTCTCTCTCTCTTTCAAGTCAGGGTCTTCATCCTGTTGCCTAGGCTAGAGGGCCATAGAACAGTCATGGTTCACCCCAGCCTTGACCTCCTGGACTCAGGTGATCCTGCCACTTCAGCCTCTGGAGTAGCTGGGACTACAGGCACAAGCCATCATGTCTGGCTAATTTTTCTATTATTTTATAGAGACAAGGTCTCACTATGTTGCCCAGGCTGGTCTCAAACTCCTGGGCGCAAGCAATCCTCTTGTCTCAGCCTCCCTAAGTGCTAGGATTATAGGTATAAAGCCACTGTGCCTGGCCCACAAATCTTTTATTGATGAAATTTAAAATGTTATAGACACTAAACATTGAATTTTATGTATTTTTATGTGATATGAAGTATTATAATATTATAATTATTTTAATTTTTGCAGCATTTAAGATTGCAAAACTCATTCTTAGCTTGTGGGCTGAGTCATACAAAAAATAGGCAGTGGGCTGCGTTTGGTCCCTTTGGTTGACGTTTTTACTCCTGGTGTAATTAATAATATACCTTGATGAGGCTGGGTGCAGTGGCTTGCGCCTGTAATCCCAGCACTTTGGGAGACCATGGTGTAGCAGGAAAAATAGAGAGATCGTGACACCGAGACTATTATAGGAGGTGGCACTTTATTACGCTGGCCATCCCAGTGGGCCAGAGGGTCTAATGTGTCCAAGTCGAGTGCCCCAGAACCGGAGAAGTGGGTCTTATACCCTTGTTTAGGTAAGGGAGGGGTTCGTGTTGAGTGATGATATACTTTTTTTGGAATCTTATAAGGTTGTATTCAGTAAAATCAGATTTTTTTAAAGAACAAATGGTTTCTCGGGAACTGCGGGGTTGTAAACTGTCAACTTCAGAAGAGGGGTTTGGATAAGTCTGTGAATTAGTTTTTTTTTTGCATTTTCATTGAATGGCCAGTCTTTGGGCCATTTGGCCTTTATTAAACAAAAGGGCGGGTCTTTAAAGTTGCAACTTGCCTTTCAAAAGGAAATATCTCTGCTATCAACCCCCTTCCTGTCGCTGGGCTAGCGGGAGACATTCAGTCAGCCCAGGTGAGGCCAACTGCTGATCCCGTATCAGCTACATGTGTCTCTCTGTTTATTTACTCAATCATACAAGAAATATATTTGAGCATTTGCCGCATCCTGCCACAATGGCAGGAGAATCACTTGAGGTCAGGAGTTCAAGACCAATCCGGACAAGCTAGTGAGACCCCCCCACCCCCACATCTCTGCAAAAAATAACTTCAATTCTATAATTAAGAAATTAAAAAAAAAAAAAATACATACCTCGATGAATCCAAAGAAGCTATCAAGCACATGCATCTGAATAAAAATCAATCAGTATTCAAATGAGTGCTTTAACTGATTTACAGTAAAACCGGCCTTTGGAAAATAATTTCTCAGCCGGGCTTGGTGGCTCAGCCTGTAATCCTGCGCCTTTGGAAGGCTGAGGTGAGTGGATCGCCTGAGCCTGAGGGTTCGAGACTCGCATGGGCAAGCAAGACCTCCTCTCTACAATAAATCAAAAAATTAGCCGGGCGTGGTAGCGCGCGCCTGTAGTTCCAGCTACTCGGAAGGCTGAGGCGGAAGGATCGCCGGAGCCCAGCAGCTCGAGGCTGCAGTGGCCAGGAGCAGCCACTGCACTCCAGTCTGGGCGACAGAGTGAGACTCCAACCCAAAAAAAAGAAAAAAGAATAGGAATGCCCTGGAGAGGAAAGATGTGAAAGTTACACTCCAACCACATTTTGTATTTGTTCCTGGAGGTCAAAAGTCATCATTTTTTTTTTGAGGGGACCTTTCTGTAGTACTTATGGGTAATACTCAAGATGGAGTAACTTTGGTAAAGCGCATATATGCACAATAACAATTGGGTCTCAAATAAGAATTAGGTCTCTGATGAGATGTAAATGGGAGAAATGCCCTCAGAAAAGATAAGATAAAAACCACATAAAACTCCTAGCAGGGGCTAACCCACTTCGGGCCTCCTCTCTTCCCTAAAGAAAGCTTGATGCTTAATAAACTTCTTTCACTCATCCTTTTGGTGTCTGCGTTCCTTAATCTTCTGGGTTGTGGGACAAAAACCCAAGGTTCCTGGTTTAAACTGACAGTGGAGTTCAAATTTCCTACTACACTGGGACTACAGATGTGCCACCATGCCTGGTTAATTTTTTTCTTTTTTCCTTTTTGTAGAGACAAGGTCTCATTATGTTGTTCAGCCTGGTCTACAACTTCTTGGCTCAATCAATGCTCTCATCTCAGCCTCTCAAAGGCTGGAATTACATGCATGAGCCACTACCCCCAGACTTCTTGAGGTTTCTAGGGCACAAGATTGTATGTGCATGAGAAAATGTGAGTGAAAACCATCAGAAATTATACACAGTTATCTACAAACTTTTGAGAGGTGAATTTATTAGTCCAGAAATCCAGATTATAAAACGTCAAGGAATGTTTGACAGGATATAGAAATTGTTGGTAAAATTTCCAAATTTAATCAGAACATATCACCTCACTTGAATGTCTTATTGATATTCTCCAGCATTTCTACAACAACTTATTGGAAAAAGAAGATTATTTTATTTGAATTTTCAGGAAAGTTTTGCATAAACTTATTATCGGGCATGTGCGAAACTACCTAAAACATGAAATAAGGGCGATTTCCCATTAACCTACTGAACTGAAGTGATCAATTTGTGATTTTCTAATGATTAAGTTGCCATAGGCTTTTACCAAAATGAAGGATAAAGGAACATCCAGAGCAAAAGTAAAAATCAACTAACTGAAAATTTACCAATATGGCCACGAGCTGTGCATACCAAGCATCTGCTTCCCATTTTTTATACTTGTGTTTTAATGAGAGAAGAATTTGCCCTTGTGTCAATGATTCATCCCTTCACTGGTGTCTGAATCGCAACCATTCTTACCTTCTGAGTAATTATTCCACTATCAAACATTACTTATTTTTGCTGTATAGTCTTACTCCTTCTCTTCACAATATCCATTAAAAGGGCATTTAACTTTTTCACTGGTCAATACACTTCCCTAAAGTTACCATCTTGTTATCTCCTCTACCACAACCATTTCACAGGTATTCTTTGTTTCCCATTCACTACCCAGTCACTTCAGCATGGAGTCTCTTCCTGTCATTTCAGCGAAACTACTCAATTCAATTCATTTCATTAGATATATACTAAATTCTTTCTCTGTCCAGACATTTTGATAGGGTTAGGAGATAAACAGGGTAGCACTGGCCACTTCTCCTCTAAAGAAAGACAGAGGATAATTAAACAAGTATTCGTCTTTACAAACAGTGATGTTCTACAAAGAAAAGTGATGTGATAAGAAGAGAGGCCACCACCTAAATGGTGAGAGAAGAATTTTTTTTCTTTATGAATAGGTAAACAAAAATTAATGATTCAACTGAAATCTATAGTCAGTCATATGTGAAGAAAAAATGTTCCTAGAAAAGGCACAAGCATGATCAAAGCCCTAAAGTGACAAAGAGTTTGTTGTATTCTTGGAGTTTTGTCTTTTTTCTTCTTACTTTATTTAATTATTTTTAACATATGAAAGCAACACCATCTAGCAAGTAAGAAGACGTGTTCAAAAGGAGAGGATTATAATAACAGTCAACATCCAGACTCTGAGTGCCTGACAATCCATCCTAAATCCAAGGGTTTTAGTCAAACTGTAATAAAAAAAATCATTGGATCTTTTCACACAAGGAAGAGAGACCACATGATTTTATCTTCTAAGATGTTGAATGGAATGAACAGGGCAGAAGACAAGGGTACATGGACAGTTGCAGTACCCTAGGTAAGGTATCATGGTACCCTAAACCAGGGCAGTGGTGGCAGGCTAACTCAGAGAAGGAGAGATACAGGATATATGTCGGTGGTAGAAGGACCAGGATTTGTTAAAGGACAAAAACTTAAGAGCTACAGAAAGTTCGGGCTACTGAGGATACCAGATCTCTAGCATTGATAAGTGAGTTTGTGATGACCAAACGCTGACAGAGGGATGTTTCTAATTAAATCATAATGTGAATGTTGAGGCTAGAGAAAAGTAGTCAATTCTCACTGGCAATGACCTCAAACAAATACATTCAGTGAATTTTTGTTTAATATTTCTTTTCACTTTTCCTCACAGTGATTTGATCCAGCTCACAACTTCCTCTTTCAAACACACTCCTCCTTTAGATTCTCAAAAACAACACACTAATGATTTTTTTCTTTTCCTTTTTTTTCCTATCATAAGACTGCTGATTATTGGTTTTCTTTGACTGCCCCGTTTGTCCTATCAGTGCTCTTTGGTTTGGGTAGTCGTAAGAGTCTGTACTAGGCTTCTTTTTTTCTTATTCTACACTCTGCTTAGATGAAGAAATTGTTTGAGTTCATTCAGCCACTATAAAAAAAATAGCATACCTTATATAACTTTAACAAACATTTGTTCCTCACAGTTTTGGAAGCTGAGAAGTCCAAGACCAAGGCACCAATAGATTCAATGTCTGGGGAGGACTTGCTTCCCAGTTCATAGGTGACCTCATGTGATGAAAGGAGCAAAGGAACTTTCTCGGACCATTTATGTAAGGTCACTAAACCCATTCATGAGGGCTGCATCCTCATGACCTAATCATACCCCATAGACTTCACCTCTAAATACCATTATATCAAGGATTAGGTTTCAACAGAGATGTAGGGAGATTGATAGCCAGTTGTGGTGCTCTAGGTAAGAGATAATGGTAGCCAGAACTAGGAGAGGGGAAAGTCATTAGGTCTATTTTGCATGTATCAACATCGAGAACTCTGAAAGACCAAAATGACTCTATTGAGATGACAGTTGGATACATGAATCTGTGACTGTAAGTGGATGGATGTGAGAGGACATACATTCTGGATCTGTCAGCAAGTACACTGTAGAAGAGTTGTGTAGCTTCCTTCTATTAACTGAATGTTTATCGTCCCATACATCACACTTCTAGATGTTTTTTGTTAGAAGCCTAGATTTCACAGCTATTTTTCATTTTAGATCTTCACAATTCTATCAAAATAACATATTTATAAATTATATTATTTTATAGTTATAAAGGTTTATAAGGTTTTAAACCATAAGTTACTCATACTTTATAAGCCTGATATCTCCTTATGTTTAGTTTATCTGACCTCACAACGTATATAACATCCAAGCTGAAAATAAAGGTATTCAGGCTACTGAATTTTACATTACTGCCATCATCATAATTTAAGTTCAATCAATATTTTTGTAATTATTATCTAAGTAGCCACCTTTTCTGACTGATGTTTAAAAAAACATAAAATGGGAAATTTAATTATTTTGTCATTATTTGTATCCCTTGTGCATGGAATAGTGTTCTGTTATACCAAAAAGGAGTTCAATAAGCAATAATTAAATAAAGAAAATTTTCACATTTAGAAATATCTATAACTGGATCAGATTTAGTGCAGTGATGAAATATGCACAAATTGATTACAATACAGTTTACATATTGAGCAACAAAATTAGCTATTTTAATATTTAAATAAATGTGTAATGCTTGGATATTATATAATTTATTACTGGAAAATCCTTAATGTAAGACACAGTATAAATTGATTATTCTTTTAACAAGTCTAATTAAATTTTGTTACAGTTACAGACTGAAATTTCAAATCAATATTTAGACAGGTGTTATTTTCATAGTAATATTTAATTATTTAATATGCTAGTTATTTGTTCTAATTTTGCTGGCATAAAAATTTGTTCTTAGTCAAAAAAGGTAGACCTTGATGATATCTGGCAACTATTACTTTTAGGTATTAGAAGAGATTGGTATTCATTCTTTAATTTACAGACAACTTTATTCATTTTTAAGGTATTGCATATTTTATAAATGTATTCAATATATTTACAGCATATCTATTGTAATACAAGGAAACATTCTGAAAACTAGATATGTGTTGACTCCTGATGACATGAAAGAAATTCTAGAAGCAACAGTTTTATTTGCCTATTTTTCTGCCATTTGAAAGTTGTGCATAAAAATGATTAGTCTACTTTCAAAATGTATTTTTTCCTCCAGAGTGAAGAATAAAGTATTGAAATAAATGTTTAAACTGTTCAAACTTTGTGAATTAGAAATGTACTCATGATAAATAAAGTATCCAAATGTGTTATAGGCAGATAATCAGAAAATTTAACCTTTAAAATGAGACAGTAGATTTAGCTGAGTTTCTTATTCATTATACTTCACTTTTGGAACTATTCACGCTTTAATGTATATTCTAATAACTGACATATATTATTTTGATTGACTTATTTTAGATTTATATTTAATTCAGGTCTTTTTTGACCCTATTTTTGTATGTGTATACATATTACAGGAATAACTACAAAAATGCCAATTAAATTGTATTTACATTCTTCCAGTTAAAAACTAATTTATTTAAGGATGTAACAGATATGTTTTCAAAAATATAGTGATCAAATATCAGTTATTAACAAATGAACATTCTTCAAAATATAGCAAGACTCTAAGACTCACTACATCCAAAGCTATCATCGTAGTCTAAACCTATGTTATTACTGTCCTAAGTTATTACACTAAACCTCTTTATTGTTCTCCTAATTCTCATGTTGACTTCCTACAAACTAGTGTCTAATATCTGCTAGGAAAAAAAAGCAATCTATAAAATGAGCTAAAATTATACAAGATCTAGCCTTCTCTTACTCTACTAGTCTCAGTTCCTGCTATCTGTCATTCCTTGCTCACTCATTTTCACTAACTGATTTTCTTAATTTCACTTAACCTGCTTCTAACAGAATTTGTGCCACTCCTTTTGCCTGGATTACCCTCCTCCACATAATCTGTGCAGATCGTGCTTCTACCGTAGGTTTCTGCTCAAACTTTACCTCCCTGGTCATGGCATCCTACATAAAATTACATTCTTCAACAGCTGAGAATATCCTATCCCTATCAATTTAAACATTTCATTGTTTTTTTTGCATCAATTATATCTAACACCTCTCTCTCTCTCTCTCTTTCTCTCTGTCTTTCCCTTCCTGCCTCTCTCTTTCTCCCCACCCCACACACACCTTTGCTTATTGTTAGTCTCTGTCCACATAATTTTAATTTCAAATGAGCAGGAATTTTTTTCTTAATTTGTTATATATGCAGCACCTAGAGCAGTACCTGACACATTGTAGGTACTAAATACAATTTACTAGTGAATGTAGAAATAAATGAATGTAAAACAGTCTTTAGATCTAGATAATTTGAGCTCAATTGATTGGATTACAGTATAAGAACATGGCAGCAGCAGGAAAAAGCCAAAAATATGTCAGTGGTTAAAATGTGAAATGTAAATGATATTTAATAAAATTGTAACACTTTTTTTTTTTTTTTGAGTTGGAGTCTCACTCTGTCGCCCAGACTGGAGTGCAGTGGCTGCTCCCGGCCACTGCAGCCTCGACCTGCCGGGCTCTGGCGATCCTTCCGCCTCAGTCTTCCGAGTAGCCGGAATTACAGGCATGCGCTATCATGCCCGGCTGATTTTTTGATTTATTGTAGAGATGAAGTCTTGCCAAGTTGCCCAGGCGGGTCTCAAACCCGCGGACTCAGGCAATCCACTCACCTCAGCCTCCCAAAGCATGGGATTACAGGCTGAGCCACCGAGCCCGGCTTAACACTTTCTAATTAACTGCTGAAAATTAGTAAATGATCTTACCTACCTAGTAAAAATGCATATACATGTGAAAAAACTTTGTAAAGATAAGAACATGAAAAAGGGAATTATTTAGTACATTTGATCATTGCTCTTGTCATATTATATATAATGCAACTGTGAAGAAAATGTTAGTGTATCACCTGAATGTATGACATCTGTTAATTTTAATGTTCAAATGTCTGTATAAGTATTTGAATACATAAATAAATGGCAAATAGATGACTGAGATGAAAAAAACAAGTTAGTAGCAGATTGACTGACTAAATTTAAAATGGCAAAAACATGAACTGGGAAAAGATAAAATGTTAATGACATAACATAAAGGAATACTTCCTTTAAATTATCAAGGTTCTAAAATTCTATTGTAATTTTGTCTAATTTTGTATTATGTTTGATATCAGAAAACATAAATTTTAACACAAAACTTGGAGTCATCTAATGTAGTAAATACCCAGTGTTATTCCATGGGTAAAGTCTAGGCTGGTGATATGAAAATCACCCGAGGAACTTAAAAAATATATACATTAGCATGTCTCACTTCTAGAGATTCTAATTAACAGACTTGGAGGAAAGCCAACACTTAAAAAAATATATTATAAAGCTCTGAAAGTGTTTTTTAGAGAACTCTGCTATCCAGTTGGAGAACCAATAATACCTTTTAGAGATCATAACCTGGCTGCCAGTGGGCTGAATTGAACTCACAGAAATGATTTCCATGGCCTATGGAGTGTTTCCAAATGCCTTGAATTAATATATAATTATTTACATTTACAGTTTCTCTTGAAAAAGGAGAAAAATCGAGTAACACAAAATCTGCACTATTGAATAACAGTAATATATTAGAATTGTTAGAAACTTCCTCCTTTATATACTTATTCATTAATTCATTTATTCAAACTAATTAATAGCCTATCCTATATTATATTCTTCTAGTTGATCAGAAAATATAAAAAAGCAAAATAGATAAAATCCTAGAGCTACTGAAACTGCAACTCTAGAGGGAAAAACAGAAAGTGAATGAGTTGTTTTTGACAATTGTCACCGCAGTCACCATGGTCTCTAAGATGCCACATAATTTCAATTTCAAATGAGCAGGAATTTTTTTCTTAATTTGTTATATATGCAGCACCTAGAGCAGTACCTGACACATTGTAGGTACTAAGTACAATTTACTAGTGAATGTAGAAATAAATGAATGTAAAACAGTCTTTAGATCTAGTTAATTTGAGCTTAATTGATTGGATTACAGTATAAGAACATGGCAGCAGCAGGAAAAAGCCAAAAATATGACAGTCAAATGTCTTGCTCATGTTTATTACTAAACTTGCATACTTATACTTCCATTAAGTAGAGAAATTTCCCTCTTCCATGTTTTATTTTTATATAAATTAGAACAGGAGTAATTTCTATAATAAAGAAAAACAGAATATTCAGTACTTAGCCCCAAATAGTTTAATTTCTATTTTATGTTATATTCAATATGTGTGTTCTTTCAAGTAGAGATTTCGGAATTCACCTTCCTCTCAGCTTGTGACTTTTAGATCCTTTGAGACTTGGAGATCATCTGTGACCAATTAGTAGAAAGGAAAAGAAAAGATGTAGGTGGTCTAGCCCTTTTATAATTCTGTAACAATGTAATTCCATGGTCTGGAAGTGAGGTACAGCATTTCCCAGCACACTCCTTGATAACAAATGTATGTTACACTTAGATTCAAGGGGTTGAGGAGTGAAGTCTCAAACTGGCAATAGCTTCAATTCTAAAGCATGGAAAAGAGAACAGGATATTTGCGAGACAAATCTCTCTTTACCAAACTCTAAAAGTTTATCAAATGAAAGACGTACCTAGAGAGCTGAATAGTTCAAGGATAGAAGAGGGAACTTTTTCTTTATTTTTGATTTTGTTCAATGCAAGTAAATAAGCTTCTGTGTTCCCTATAACCTTCCTTTGTGTTATATTCTTAACACCCATCAGCAATTGACTATCTTCTGATCTAGCCCAGACTTTGATTTTTAGGAAGAAAGAAATGATTAGAGGAGGAAATAAGGATTTTCCTAAGGTCACAAAACAAGTTAACAGCAAAGCTAGAAAGAGACATGAAATCAAGTCTAACTTCAAACTGGGTTTTATTTCTATTACACTTTTATTCCTCTCTATCATTATATGACTATACAAAATATGTAGAAAACTGTCTGTTCATGTATGTAGACATCCTCTTTCTAGTTTTATGTTAACAGATGTTTATTTTTATCATCATAGTGCATCTTTCTTCTGGTAAGAGCATTTCCTCCGGGAAACACCATGTCCAACTTTTCATAATTATTTGGAGCAGCCCATTTACCCTATTACGGCTACAGGGTGAATGTGGGACACACGTCTATTGGACCATACTCCATATCCACAGCAATACATTTGAGTCCATCAGAGATCTTTCTTGATAACAGAGTAAAATAACAGAAGGGCTATCCATCTCTTTTACCTTCTCTGTTTTTAAGTGATAGTAAAGCATTTGATGCAATACCTTGAACAATTATCATAGTACTATAAGTAAGGAATTGGCAGTAGCAGGAGGTGGAATTGACAGTTGAGGGAAACTAACAGGGAGGGAGGGGCACACTTCATCAACAAAGGTACCTACATAATCAACATTTGCATACCTACCCCTGAATTGTATCCCACATCTTTAAAATTAAAAAAAGAAAAGAAATGTAGACTCTCCTCTCGAAATAAGTCAGGGACTGGTGATATCTTTTGTCTGTATTGCTTATCTTCTGAAATTGTAGAACTGAAACACTAAAAAACTGGCATACAAGAAACAGAATGAACCTCAGAGAGGTAATACAGACATGGGTGAGGGTACATTTCTGTGGTAAATGGGACAACTTTGCACAAGTTTCCAGAAAGCTGAATGGTCATTCTTGATGGTGACTGGAATGTAAGATGTCTTCTTGTAATTGCCCACAATCTCAACTCAAGAAGGTAGTTTTCTTGGGGCAGAAACTCCAGAAGAACAACACTGTGGCATGGACTGAATAGAATGGGATAAAGGATGTTAAGTCTGATACAAATCCCCCAAGTAAGAAGATTGGGTAGGACATAGCACTCCAACAATTAACAAGTATACTCGCACAAGTGAGTCAGTGTTCAAATTTCTCCCACATGGAGTAAAAGACCGATCTGTATGATATAAACAGAAAAGCAGCAAAATCCAACAGGAGAACAAACACACATATATGATGCTGTTCACAGAAGAAAACTTAAACCAAGCAAAGAGTAGAAAGCTAATCACAATAGGAATACTAGAGAAAAGGATATTTTCTCTCTCCCACCCCTCTGCCCCATTACTAGGAAAGGACTTAAGGTCTGAGGGCCACAGGATACCCAACATTTTTCTTCAGACTATTGGAGCTGTAAGTCCAACCATAGGTCTAGTATTATTGTCTCTTAGGGGAAGAGGTTGGGTTCTGAGTTTCTCATTTCAAAATAAATGGGACACTATTCACCCTTACACTTTTCTAGAAGAATTTTTCCTGATGCTTTATGAAAATTTTTTGCAATAAAACAAATTGCATTTGGATAAATTGATATATTTCATGGAAATATAACACATCAACATTCTACTTTCTGGCACCTCCTACTTATTTGACCAGCTTTTCTGAGCCATTTCTGACAAGACCTCTTGTGAGTCTAGTGACTCACTGCCCTTTTCAGTACAACAAGCATTTTGAAGGAAGAGAAGAGAAGCATAACACAAGGAACACAAGGTAAGGGGCTGTGTTCAATGAAAGACTGTCACTGCTACTTTTTTTTTTTTTTTTGAGTTAGAGTCTCACTCTATTGCCCAGGCTAGAGTGCAGTGGCACACTTAGGGCTATCGCATCTACGCCTGCTGGCCTCACGCAATCCTTCCGCCTCAGTCTTCCAAATAGCTGAAACTATGGTAGAAACCACCACCCCCAGCTAATTTTTTGATTTATTGTAGAGACAAGGTCTCGCCAAGTTGCCGAGACTGGTCTCCAAAATCCTGGGCTCAGGCAAACCTATCACCTTGGCCTCCCAAAGTGCTGGGATGACAAGTTTGAGCCATCGTGCCCAGCCTGCTACTTCTAATATCTGAAAGGTGCTGTTGCGTTGGGTCTATTTTTCTGAACTTTTATATCACTTATGTGATTTTTCTCTAAGGGAGCACATTTTTAAAAATCCAGTTAAGTTTCTTTAAGGGCCATATATTAATCAGTGGGATCTGCACCTATTCAATCAGTGAGATCTGAGACTTAATTTTAACAAAAGAGGCAGAGCTATTCAGTTGTTGATCAAACTCATTTCCCTTTCTCTTAGGTAAATCAGACTAAATTTTCCACCACCATTGCATTTAAGTATGAATATGAGACTGGGTTCTGTGCTGTGGAATGTGGATGAAAATGACTGTGACACTTGGGGGTCTGAGAAGTATAAAGCCTCCCACACAATTTTCTATGTATTCACCGTCTGATGGCCAGATTGGACATACAGCAGAAAGCGAACCCAGGAAATAGTGGGGTCACAACATAAATAAGAGTTACAGCCGGGCTCGGTGGCTCAGCCTGTAATCCCGCGCCTTTGGGAGGCTGAGGTGAGTGGATTGCCTGAGCCCGAGGGTTCGAGACCCGCCTGGGCAAGCGAGACCTCATCTCTACAATA
>CAUYQG010173693.1:0-20971 GCA_963574415.1 Tarsius wallacei
ACCTGGATGGAACTAGAGTCTATAATACTGAGTGACCTCTCACAGAAACAAAAAACTGAGTATCACATCTTCTCACTCATATAGTAGACCTTGATCATCCAACGTACTACCACAAGAAAATGACTGACAGTGGTGGGAAACGATGGGGGGGTGGGAGGGATAGCGGAAGGGGCTAATGGCAGTAAATACCTGTCTGGGGATGGGGGGACACTTCTTATCAACAAGGGTGCCTGAATGAGAGATATTTGTGTACCTAACCCTTAAATGTACCCCTCAATATCACAATAAAAAATATTGTATATATAAAAGTAAATAAAATAAATAAAATAAAATAAAAGAAAAAAAGAAAAATCCCTTAACATCAGTAATCACAAAAAAAATACAAATAAAAACAACAGTGAGTTATCATTTCACCCCAGTTAGAATGGCTATTATCAAAAAGACAAGAAATAACGCACACTGGTGGGAATATAGACAAAAAGGGACACTTAAGCATTGTGGATGGGACTACAAATTAGTACAGCCATTCTAAAAAAGTGTATGTAGAGTTCTCTAAAAACTTAAAATAGAACTACATATTATCTAGCAATCCCACTACCAGGTATATATACAAAGTAAAGGAATTCATTATGGTGAACAGATATCTCTGTTCCCCTATCTATTGTAGCACTATTCACAATAGCAAAAAAATAGAATCAACCTAAGTGTTCATCAACCAATGAATGCACAAAAAAATTGGTATATGCAAAGTGGAATCATATCTAGCCATAAAAGTAATAAAATTATTTCATTCACACCAGTACAGCTGAATCTAGGAGATATTATGTTAAGTAAAATAATTCAGACACAGAAGAATAATTTAAAATTATTTAAATGCTTTCATTCATATGTGTAAGCTTCAAAAAGTTGATCTTATAGAAGTAGGCAGTCGAGTAGTGATTACTAGAAACTGTGAAGGGTAAGGGGAGAGGGTATAGGGAGATGAGGGTTAATAAATAAGAAATTATATCTACATAGGAGAAATAAATTCTGCTGTTGTCTAGGACTGTATGATAACTACAGTTAACAGTAATTCATGGCATATTTTCAAATAGCTAGAAAAGAGAATTTTGAATGCTTTCATCACAAATAAATTATAAAGGTTTGAGGTAATATATATGCTGATTACTCTGATTTAATCATTACACATTGTATTAATATATCTAAATATTTCACTATACTTCATAAATGTATACAATCATTTGTGTCGATTAAATATGTAGTATAAATAAAAGTCAAAATTCAAATTGCCTTTAAATGAAGACTCAAATTATTTTTCAAAAAGGAGATTAAAGATATATCTTCAATTGACTGATATCTGATACAGTAGATGTGTTTACCATTGTTATTCTCTGAATAAGGTATTTTCTAATCATAGAGCTAGAAGTTGGCTCATAGAAACTTGCAAACTGATAGTAATACAAGAAATTCTGGTCCTAAAAATGCACAAATATCAGTGCAATGCAGTTGATTATTGCTCTGTGGATACTGAACAGTTTTATCTATTTTGTATCCATTTGCAAATTCATGTCAGCATTCATATTCTGACAATGAACGTTTGAATCTTTGTGTTCTCTTTTGTTTATCTCACTGACTTTCCCATAATTAATGAGATAAACAGTTGTATGCATGTCTTTCTTAAAAATGAAAAGTACTTCCCATCATTTAGTATTTGTTAAATACACATATCAGTAAATAATTTCTCAAAATTATACACCTATATAATAGTATGAGCTAAATTTTCTCCAAAAATTCATACATAGAAGTTCCAACCCTTGGTACCTATGGCTATATATGGCTGTATTTGAAGGATTTTTTTTTTTTGAATTGGAGTCTCACTCTGTCTCCCAGACTGGAGTGCAGTGGCATGCTTCCGGCCACCGCAGCCTCGACCTGCTGGGCTCCAGTGATCCTTCCACCTCAGCCTTCCAAGTAGCTGAAACTACAGGCGCGCACTACCACACCCAGCTAATTTTTGATTTATTGTAGAGATGAGGTCTTGCCAAGTTGCCCGGGCGGGTCTCGAACCCATGGGCTCAGGCAATCCATTTGCCTTGGCCTCCCAAAGTGCTGGGATTACAGGCTGAGCCACTGAGCTTGGTATATTTGGAGGACTTTTAGCACAGTAATTAGGGATAAGTGAGATCGTATGAATGGGCTTTAATCAGATCTGACTGGTATCTTCATCAGAAGATGAAATGTAAACACATAAAGACACCAAGGATGCATGCAAACAGACAAGAGACTAAGAAAACAACAAAAGGGAAGCATCTGTAAGCCAAGGAGAGAGACATCAGAAGACACCGAAACATCTAACACCTAGATCTTGGAGTTTTTGGTAGTACAACTATGAGAAAATAACTTTTTGTTTAAGCCATCTAGTCTGTGGTATTTAGTTATGGTAGCTCTAACAAACTAATATGTATATAATAGACATATATATAATATATAATATATGCTAACAGGAAAACACATACATATATTAGTTCAGTTATAAAAACACTACATGCAATAGCAAAATAATAAAATTAACTTAAATTTCCATTGTTAGGGGTAAATATAAGAATATTATGGTATATGAATATAATGCCATACTATCGAACATGCTAAAACGAGTGTAAAAGTTTACATTTATCAACCTGAATACATATGAGAAACAAAAAATATTAAGTGAGGAAGTAAGTTGTGCCATGATACAAGCAGGTTAATACCATTAATGCATATTTAAAATATATAAATATAAAAACATATTAATATGTTTTTCACTAACATATATACATGTATGTTATAAAACATTAATATGTTTTTCATTAACATATATACAGGTATGTTATAAAACATTAAACCAAATTGTAAGTATAAAAATATTAATAATAGTCTTATCCTTTGATGAATTTGGGAGGAGTATTGAACTGAGATTTAAAAACCAATGAGGTTTAAAAAATGTTCTCTATGTGAAGTATATTTAAAATATGAAATAAGAAATGAAAATGTTTTTATTAATATAAAACTAATTTTGTTAATTCTGTGACATGATGTCTTCAATGTTTCTTATAGTTTTCAATATATTTTTTAGAAACTTTTAGTGAATATAACATTAAAAATAAACCCTAAAAATGCTTTTATTATGTACTTTTAGAATCACTGAAATTTTCCACACAGTTACTGAAAACTAACATATAATTATAGAAACTTCTTTTGAGTCTTAAATTTTCAATCTGGATGGCCCTATGCTCTAGGTATCATTATGATATTAAATGCAATTGACATCAATTTAAAAATAGCATTAAATAGAAAAGATAAATGATAGTGTGACATTACTTAAGATCGAATGGTCGTTATTCAGGTCATTTTCTGAAGATGCTTTTTGTTTATTTGTATCTACCATTTCTTGAGAATAAGCTTATTTCACTCATTTCTATTCTGGTCTGTTTGGTCTCTGAGTGTAAAGACAAACCCTGCTGAAATGTATAGATAGAAATTGTTGAACAGAAGGATGACCCTATTGGGAATTTCACAGCTAGTTTCTACTAGGTAAGCACATGACTTCTAAATTTCTCATGGATGAAAATAATGCATGTAATACACTAAGCCTTTCTTGAAGTTTAAAATTAGAGTTGATCTTGCTTAAAATGCAAGATTTGCAATCTACCTAAAGTAAGGTGGTATTGTAGTAATTTACCAACCTTTATTAAATCAATACAGTCATTTCTAGTCCATCCAGCTCTCTCAAAAAAACTTTGCATTTTTGACATTTTTGCAAAATTATCTCCTAGCATCTCTGTAGTAATTCGCATTGATTTCAATGCACTTGATCAGAGACAAAGCAATAAACTGCAGGCCCTGACGCTGCTAAAGTCAGCAAATAAGCCAGTTATGGTTTCATTTTCTATTTTTGCTTTTTTAGACCTTTTTAAAAAGTTTTGCAACAGCAAACTTTGGTGCTCTTGAACTTAGAAACCATCTTCACACCAGGCTTGGAAATACCATATAAGCTAACTTCATTATCTCAAATGTTAATAATTGCATTTCAATAATGCTTTCATTAAAGTACCTCCAGGCACTTAATACACATCAATTAAGGTACAGCATGCCCCTGTGAAGCAGGTCAGGATTATTATATCCTCTGAGACACAATGAGGTTACTGACTGAAGGTCATGGAGCAAATTAACAACCAAGTGAGTAGTAAAAGACCTATGGATCAAACTAAACTCTAGTTTTCTCTCTTAACATTATATTTAGTTTTCTAAATGCTATCTGCAATTCATTTGCCTTTAATTTTAAATGAAGTAGAAAGTCAACATTTCAAATACCATAAATTTAAAATATATAACTATAGGTAGCTTTACTAGTTTTGGTCTACACAAGATTAATTAGTTAATGCCAAAAATTGTAAACATTACTTGAGGTTTTGTTTTTAACTTACTGCTTCTAAGACACGTGGATGTTAAACATTAATGCTGATATTTATTTTTAAGTATTTTAAAAATAAATCTACTAAATAAGATTGAAATTATCTATGAGCTAAATTATCCCTTCTACTTCCTCTTTATTTACAGAAGCCAAGTAAATAATCATGATTACACATAGTGAATAGATAATCATAGTCATACCCTGGCAGGAACTAAAATAAGTTGTTGATTTTTAAAAAATGCTTATTGATGAAGTGTTGGCAGTACCTACTTGCAAAGATATTTCCCTTTGACAGGCATTCACTTTATTATGGAGTACTATAACATAATCCAGACAAACTCAATTGGAATATAACTGGTAAAAAAAAACTGAAATGATGGAAAGTTTGTAAAGACACTCAAACATACTCAGGCATAGGGCTTGTGAGTCAAGAAAGATGAAAACTGCAGGAGGTATAAAGTTTTACAAAACCAAGAAGTATGTGTCATTGTGTCCAGGACCTTGAAATAAGAGCATATCATACCTTGAGCCTTAGGAGAGTTATTTTAGAATTGTTAGATCTATCCAATTAAATTGCAAATAATAATCATATGGTGAATTTATAAGATACAAATCATATGATATTTATTGAACTGTAGACGTTTCAGAAAAACAACCATGTTGTGAAAGCAATTGTTCATTTTAAACAAGTCATCTAGAAATTTGTGCCTTGAAAACTGGGTATTTAATACTCCATTTGTTAAAGATGATGTTTATATAGACTATCTAGCTCATTTGAAGAAATCACTTGGTCATTGTTTATGTCGAGGCAAAGATGCTTCATTTCCCCAGACTGTTACAATGGTCTGTTTTCTCAGCATCTCAACTTCTATGTCACATTGCTGTAAGAGACATATATTTTTGTTTGTTTGTTTGTTTTTAAATTTTATATTATTCTAGAGATGTGGGGTACAAATAAGTATTTACTATTTAAGTCGTTTGCGTGTAGGTAAAGGCTGGGCTTTTTTTTCATTCCTCTTCTTTTTCTTTTTTTCTTTTTTTTTTATTTTAAAGATGTGGGGTACAATTCAGGGTTAGGAATACAAATGTTCATTATGCAGGTACCCTTGTTGATGAGGTGTGCACTCCCTACCCTGGCATTTTCTGACTACTGCCAATCCCGCCCCCCCCCCACCCCTTGGTAGTTTCCTACTACTGCCAATCCCTTTCTGTAGTATTGTGATAATGGTTCAAGTTCCACTTATGAGTGAGAACATGTGGTAATCAGTTTTTTGTTTCTGTGACAGATCATTTAGTATTATAGACACTAAGTCCATCCAAATTGTTGCAAGAATCATAATTTTGTCCTTCATTATGGCTGTGTAATATTCCATCGTATATATATACCACATTTTTTTATGCAGTCCTCTTTCGATGGACAACACGAGTGGTTCCATTTTTTTGCTATTGTAAATAGTGCTGCAATAAATATGTGTGTGCAGGTATCTTTTCATAGTGTGATTTGAGTTCCTCTGGGTATATTCCCAGTAGGGGCACTGTGGGGTCACATGAAAGGTAAATTTGTAGATCTTTTATAAATCTTCAAACTGTTTTCCACAGAGGTTATACAAGTTTACACTCCTATCAACAATATAGAAGTGTTGCCTTTTCCCTGCATCCTCTACAGCATCTGTTTTGTTGTTGTTGTTGTTGTTCTTGTTGTTGTTTTGAGTTATTGATGATGGCCACCCTGAATGGAGTAAGGTGATATCTCAGTGTGGTTTCAGTTTGCATTTCTTTGATGATTAGTGAGGCTGAGCATTTTTTCATACAACTGTTGGCTGCTGGTATGTCTTCTTTTGAGAATTGTCTATTCGTATCTTTTGTCCACTTTGTAATGGAGCTGTGTTTTTTTGTTTTGTTTTTGTTTTTGTTTTCCAGCACGTTTGAGTTTCATGTAGATCCTAGATATTAAGCCTTTGTCAGACATGCAGTTGGCAAATATTTTTTCCCTGTCCGTGGGCTGTCTCTGTGCTTTCTTGATGGTTTCTTTTGCTTTTCAGAAGCTTGTCAGTTTGATGAGGTCTCACTTGTCTATCTTATCTCTTATATCATGGGCACTTGGGGTTTTGATCAGGAATTGCTTGCCAGTTCCAATTTCTATAAGGTTATTATAGTTTGAGGTTTTACATTTAGGTCTTTCATCCATTTAGAGTTGATTTTTGTGTATGGTGATAGGCAGTGATCTTGTTTTAGTCTTTTGAATGTGGTCAGCCAGTTTTCCCAGCACCATTTACTGAATAGGTTCTCCTCTCCCCGGTGGTTGATGGCGGTGGCTATGTCGAAGACGAGCTGGTTAAAAAACTGAAGTTTTGCTTCCAGAATCTCTATCTTATTCCATTAGTCTATATGCCTGTTCTTGTACCAACACCAGACTGTTTTGATTATTGTAGCTTTATAATAAAGTTAAAATCTGGTAGTGTGTTACCTCCCTTTTTTTTTTCCTGAGGATTGTTCTGTCTATTTATGGCCATTTATGTTTTCATATAAATTCCTGTATTGTTTCCAGGTTGGAGAAGAATGCTGCTGGTAATTTAATGGGTATTATATTAAGTCTGTAGATTGTCTTGGGTAAGATGTACATCTTAATAATGTTGATTCTTCCAATCCATGAGCGTGGAATATTTTTCCATTTGTTTGTCTCTTCTTTGATTTCTTTGAGCAATGTTTTATAGTTTTTGTTGTAAAGGTCTTTCACTTCTCTGATTAGAAAGATGCCAAGGTATTTCATTTTCTTGTGGCTATTGTGAATGGGATTTTGCTTTTTATTTGGGTTTCTGTTTGTTTATTGCTGGTTTATAGGAATACGACTGTCTTTTGCACATTTATTTTATACCCTAAGACTTTGACAAAGTCCTTTATCAGTGCAAGGAGATTTTTGACAGTTTCTCTTGGGTTTTCGAGGTATAGAATCATGTTGTCTACAAGTAGGAATAATGTAACTTCCTCTTTTCCTATTTAGATATCCTTGATTTCCTTCTCTTGTCTGATTGCTCTAGCTAGGACTTCCAATACTATGCTAAACAGGAGGGGTGAGAGTGGAAATTCTTTTCTTCATCCGGTATTCAGGGGAAATTATTTCAATTTCTGTCTGTTTAATTCCCCTTTTAGGACTGCTTTAATGGCATACCAGAGATTTTGGTAAGATGTTTCTTCATCTTTAGTTGTTTCCAGGAATTGTTTAATTTCTGTTTTGATTTCAGTCCTGACCCAGAAATTGTTCAGCATCATGCTGTTTAGTGTCCGTGTCTTTGTAGGTTTTGGGGAAATTTGTTGGTGCTGATATTTATTTTTATTCCACTTTGGTCTGAGAAGGTGCATGGCAGTTTTTCAATCTTATGAAATGTGTTTATGCCTAATTTATGGCTGAGGATGTGGTCGATCTCAGGTACATTCCATGTTGTGTTGAGTAGAATGCATATCTGTGGTTGTTGGGTGGAGTGTTCTGTAGGTATCAATTAAGTCCATTTGGTCAAGTGTCACACTGATGATTTTTTTGGCTTGATGCTCTGTCTAGGGTTGCCTTTCTGTGTTTTCAGTAGTTCATTTAGTTCATTCACATTCAGGCTAATTATGGAGATATGAGAATTTATCCCTGTCATGATGTGCTTACAGAGTTTGTTTTTGTTGCTGCTGTTTGTTTGTTTATTGTCTTTCTTTTGCTTTTGAGGTTAATCTATGTGTTTTCAGTCTATTTCCTTCATTTTTTAGAAGGGTATGGTTGTTCTTTTTTTCTTTCTTTCTTCTGTGTTTAATACTTTATTTTTTTTAAATTTGTATTATAAAGATGTGGGGTACAATTCAGGGTTAGGTATACAAACATTGATCATGCAGGTATCCCTGTTAATGAGGTATGCCCCTCCATCCCCTATTACTTTCCCTCAACTTAATACTTTTTAAAGTGTTTCTTATAGAGCTGGTCTGAAGGCAGCGTAAACTCTTAGGGATTGAACGTCTGGGAAAGATTTTAATTCTCCATTGCTGATGAAATTTAGCTTAACTGAGTAGGTAATTCTTGGTTGAAATTGTTTGTCTTTGAGATCTTCTCCTAGTCTGAAGTGTTTCTGTAGATAACTCTACTGCTATTCCAATTGGTCTTTCCCAGAAGGTAGTCTGACTTTTCTCACCTGCGGCATTTAGAATTTTTTTCTTTTTTACCTACTATTTGTCAGCAAATTAGTACGTGTCTAGGACTTAGCCTTCTATTTGTTGTCTTGCAGGGGTTTTCTGAATCTCTTGCTTGAGTGGTTGCGTCTCTGATGAGATGAGGGAAGTTTCTTGAATAATTTCATGGAGTGTTTATTCGAGAATGGTCTCTGTCTGTCTCAGAGATTCCAATTAATCCTAGCTATGGTCTCTTGATAAAATTGCTCATCTCTTGGAGGCTTTATTCTGTCTTTTTATGATTCTTTTCTATGTTTGTAACAGTTTGGGTTAGTTCCATATTTTAGTCCTCCAAGCTCTGAGAGTCTTTGTTCTGCTTGATTAATTTTACTTTCCATGCTTATCTCTTTGTTGTTTATTTCATTCACTGTATTCTTAATTGTAGTTATCTCAGTTACAAATCTTTTATTCTTTCCTCTTTTGTCTCCTCATTTCTATTTATTCCCTCTATTAACGTCTTTACATCTGGGTCTGTGTTTTGAGACCAGTCATTCTTGGGACTCTTCATTGTTTGAGATGCAAAGTCTGTATTCTAAGTGGTTGTCCTTTCAGGGGTCTGTGTGAGACCCATATTCTTCTTTTGGTTTTCTTCATTTGTGTAGGTTTTCCCCACCCTTTTTTAAACCTCTTCTTTATGTTGTTCAGTGATAGGGGTGATAGCTTTTACTCCTGTTTGGCCAATCTCCAATTCTTTCTTATGGAGATCCTCTGACTTTGTTCAGTTTTGAAGCTGGACTTGGGCTGGAGGTTGTACTTTTTGCATTTGAGATTTAGAAAAGGGGGAAGCTGTGTTTCAGAAGCTATCTGCAGATCCCAGTATCCCCTGACAGGTGTGTGTGCTCCCTGGAACCCACTTCTCACTGCCTTACAATCTTTCCATGCAGTGGGGGTGTATGTTTGTCCTCAAAAGCAAGGTGAGATAAGAAAAAGGAAAAGAATGGAAAAAGGAAGAAGGAAGATGAAAAGAAGATGGAGAGAGAGAAGAATAAGAGGAAAAACAAACAGGTGTACCAACCAAAAAGTAAACAGAGAAACAAAGTCAGTAAAAACAAAAACATACAATCATACAAACAAACAAAAAAACCTGTTTCATGTACTCACCCTCAAAAATACCCATACACAAACAGAATATTTTTTAAAAGAGCATTAAAATAACAGAAACAAAGCAAGTATGAAAACATAAACAAAAACAGAAATAAAAAGAGAAGAAAAAAACAAAAACAAAAAATAAAAAAAACTCCCTCTGTGGCTTTTTTTGTAACTCCGGTTCCCTTTTGACTACTGCCACTGCATTAAGAAGCAGACTGATAGTGTTGGTCTCAGAGTGAGCCAGATGCCCCTTGGACTGCTGTGGGAGGAGGATGGATCAGATCCAGACTCATCTGACTCGTCAACTGCCACTGCTGTCAGATCTCCTACTCAGATCTGACGTGTCTGTGCCTGTTCCAGCATGGAGGAGGGGCATCTTTCTCTCTGAGTTCAATGAGGGAATAGCCTCTGGCTCCCAGGATGGAGGCTAGACAGAGCTGGGTAGGGTAATGCAGGTCTCTGCCAGGTCTGGAACAGAGAAGAAGGTGCCATTTGGCATCTCCTCACCAGCTGCAGGGTTCCATTCCAGATTTCCAAGCTCTGCCTACTCCATGATTCTTGTTGCTCGTGTCTGGTCTCTTGCCACAGGTGATGATGTAGGCCAGTTGCCAGATGATGAGGCTCTGCTGCCTCCTCTCAAGAGAGCTCTGAGAATGACAGATGATCCTGTCCACCTGGGGCTCCAATCTCAGGGCGTTGGTAAGGGCAGTCATCTCCAGAGGAGATCCCCTTGTGCATGAACCCAATTCTACCCTCAGGTGGACTTTCACTCACCCACTGTCACACACCCACTAATGCAGAGTCTTTATGGACACTCACTTTTGTGGAGACTTACACACTATGACCTGTTCCATTGCCATCTTGGCTCCAAAAACATGGTTGGGCTTTTATCTGGCCCTTGTTCCACCTAGTAATGGACCATGGACCCTATTTTTGGTCACATGCTTCCCATCTTCCTCCCTCCCTCTCTCTCTCTCTCTAGCAGTGCCCAGTGACTGCTGATTTATCCCCAGTGTTAATGTGACTAATATTCAGGGACCACTTATGAGCGATAACATGCAGTATTCACTTCTTTGTTTCTGTGATAATTCAGTTAATATGATGACCTCTAACTTTATCCAATTTGCTGTGAAGTTCATGATTTTGTTCTTCTTTTTGACTTTGTAATACTCCATTTTGTATATTTATCACATTTTCTTTATCATGTTCACTTTTCTTGGGCATCAGGGATGGTTCCATGTTTTTGCTACTGCGAATAGTGAGGCAATAATCATGCATGTGCAGGTTTATTTATTGTAGAATGATTTTTGTTCCTTCTGGTATATTCTCAGGAAAGAAATCTCTGGATTGTATGGAAGATCAATTTTTAGTTCTTTTGAGAATCACCATACTGTTTTCCATTTGAGGTTGAGAATGCTTGCACTCTCACCAACAGTGTAGAAGCAGTCCCTTTTCTCCACAGCCTCACCAGTTTCAGTTGTTTTTTGACTTATTACTGATGGCCAACCTGACTGGAGTTAGGTGGCATCTCATTGTATAGTAGTTTCATATCAGAGCTATGCCTGTGGATAAACAGACTTCTAAACTTTTGATTACGTATTCAGTTTAAATCTTAACTTAATTTATTTAAAATATTCTGATTTATTTTCCTCTCTTAGGAGATTTCTTGTGCTGTTATTATTTTGTTTTCTTTAAACTTTTCACCAATTGAAAAAAATCAGTAAAAAAAAGGAAAATTTCTACCATAAAAACTTAAAAAAAAAAGACAACTTTGATGTATAACATTATACTTATCTCAGATATAGCATGTAGAAAACAACTTTAATGATTAAGTGATTTGGTCCCCAAAAGCCAATTTTACACAAGATAATTGCATTAAACTAATGAAAAACTTAATATTATATATATATATATATAAATGAATAAATGTTATATATATGCTATATATTTTTCTCTTTATATATATAAATACTTCCTTTCTGTCAGTGTCAAATTTTCATCTTATATTATTATTGGTGTCATGCAGAGAGCAATAAGGTAGAAGCCAATTTTATCCTGTTTTTTGGAAATTCAATCCTACTCTAATTCCTGCACCTAATAATATTGTGGAAGAAAGCAGATTTCTTCCCTGCATTTTGTTGCATTAATTCTAAACATTAAACTTTTTTAGGCATTGACTTTCCTAAAGAATGTGTTTGTGTATATATAGTGTATATATACATATGTGTCTGTATCTGTGTATGTATATATAGTATTTAATATACATAGACATTATATATATATATATATACCTGTGGCTAGTAACTTTAGGGGAACTTGGGCATTCTAGGCAACTGTACAAGGAGGATGGGACAAACTCTGGATTCTGCATGATTCTCTTCCAGTCAACATCACATGTCTTACAAAATGTTTGTTTATTATTTTCCAACTACAGACCAGATTAGTAATTGTGGATGTGGGACAATACATACTAATTTTTTATCTAGTAGAATTTCATGTGGAGATTCTAACTCATATTTTGTGGGGCAGCAAATATGAACAAACTATGGAAACAGCAATAAACATGAATTCTAAAAGGAAAACAAGCATTACATTTAGAACTTTGTTTATTAAAGCAGAACTTACTAAAAACCCAGTGATATATATATATATATATATATATATATATATATATAGTAATTAAGTATATAAGACTATATATATTAGTGGTAAGGGTACATATAAATAAAAAAAAATCTGCTAGTCCTTCTAGAAAGTGAGAGAATATTCAATAGTAAATTTATAACAAGGGCATTTTTCCATTTGGTACTGCCTGTAAGTTATGAAGAAACTAGTGTGGGCAAGTAAGAACATGGGTGGAGAAGCAATGACTAATGCTAATTCTGAATGGTTAATTCTGAACTATGTTTCTACACTAGTTTTGCAAGAGTTATTTTTTAAAGGCCAAAGAAGGCAAAGGGAAATATCAAGAAGAACTGCATGTTAATGCAGGGGAATGATAATTGCACTCTTTTGTTTTTTGATAAGACCTAACTTAAAATTGTGTATTCAGAAATCACCACACTGTCTTCCAAAGAGTTTGCACTAGTTTGCATTCCCATCAGCAGCATAGAAGCGTTCCTTTCTCCCCATATCCTCGCTAGCATCTTTTGTTGTTTGCTTTATTAATGATGATCTTTCTTACTGGGGTTAGGTAGTATCTCAATTTGGTTTTGGTTTTCATTTCTCTGATGATGAGTGAGGCTGAGCATTTTTTCATGTATCTGTTGGCTGCCTGTATATCTTATTTTGAGAAGTGTCTATTTATGGCTTTTGCCCACGTTTTAATGGGTCTGATTTTTTTTTTCCTTTCCACGTGTTTGAGTACCTTGCAGATCCTAGATGTTAGGCCTTTGTCAAATATACAGTCAGCAAACATTTTTTCCCATTCTGTGGACTGTCTGCCTGCTCTCTTGATGGTTTCTTTGGAAGACGGTTTGGCAATTTCTGAAAGAACTGGAAATTGACCTTCCATATGAACCAGCTATCCCCCTTTGGGAATATACCTGGAGGAACTCAAGTCATTCTACAAAAAAATATACCTGCACATGTATGTTTCTTGCAGCTCTATTCATGTCAGAAAAAACATGGAAACAACCATGCTGCCCATCGAAGCTGGGCTGGATAAAAAAAAAATATTGTACATATACACAATGGAATATTATGCAGCCATAAAGAAGGGCCAGCATATGAATTTCACAGCAACTTAGTTGGACTTAAGAGTCAATCATGTTCAGTGATTTATCACAGAAACGAAGAACAGAGTACCATGTGTTTTCACTTATAAGCAAACCCTGAAAAATTATAATACTATAAGAAAGGGATTGGCAAACTGGGAATCCCTAGTGGAAAACTATCAGTGGAGAGGGGTGGGATTAGTTGTTGAGGAAAACTTCTAGAGGAGGGAGGGGCATACCTCATCAACAAGGGTACCTGCATAATCAACTTTTGTATACCTAACCCTGAATTATATCCCACATCTTTAAAATAAAAATAAAATAAAATAAAAATTATGTTCTGGCCAACACATGAAGATAAAACAAGATAACAGAAAGGCCATTGAAATAATATAACCAAAAACTATTTTATATTTGCCTTTCTAACTCCATCTGCATATCCTTTAAGTAAAAAAAAAATAAGCGGCTTAGCAAAACAAAAAAGAGATAGCACATTTCACTGTCTGATGGTGCTAAAAAGTATCAACCAAAATTGCAATTGTTATTCATTGCAAATAACTATACAACACATATAGTTGAATTTTCATAACTAAAAATCTAAAATGTAAAAATACAGAAATGTGAAACAACTTATTGGGCAAAGTTCTGGGAAATGAAACTGAATGCTCAAACCAACAGGACTCTTGTTCTGTTATGCCTTATAGGAAATGCTTCTGAGATTTCTGCTAGCTCTTCATCTGGAAGGACATTTGAAAGTAAACTGAATAATTTCACACACATGCATACCCTTTAGAAAAGTCAATGCCTAAAAATATATATATATTGTTTAGAATTAATTCAACAAAATGCAAAGAAATCTGCTCTTTTCCACAATATTATTTAGTGCAGGAATTAGATTAGGATTGAATTTCCATAAGGCAGAACAAAAATTGGCTTCTACTTTTATGCTCTCTATGTACAGATGATGCTAATCATATTGTAAGACTAAAATTTGACACTGACAGAAAGGAAATAATTTTTGAAAAACTCTCCCATTGGAAAAGAGGAAAATCCAGTACTAAAAAGTGAAATTCACAGATGGCAAAGTCACAGTCCTTATTTCCAATGAACTTATATTTTGGAGAAAGGGAGAAATATGGACATATACATAGCTATTCTGGATAATAAAAAAATATTTGGTTTAAAATGATGTGTGTGAAGTACTGTGCAAGTAAAGATAAAGAAATTGTTGATGACCATCAATAATAATTTCATTGAAGCAGTGACACTGAAGAAATTATTAAAGGGACTTGTAGATATGAATTTTGATGTAATAAGCACATAAGAAGATGAAGTTTGATGAGAAATAGAATAAAGTGTGAAAAGAAAAGAAGAAATAAAGCACTGGAAGTTATCTTAATAAAATAATTTGGCAGCAGTATCAAAAACTTGACTGAGCACAGTTGGTGTAGATTTATTCTCTAAAGGTTCTCTCATGTTCAAAGATTTCTAGTGTTCAGACACCTAGGATCAGAAACAGGGTACTATAATATCCAATTTTGCCAAGGTTAGGAAAGTAGTAGATGAAGGGAGGGTGTGAAAGCAAGAGGACTGTCAAAGACTGACTGGGTGGGTACATACTGGGTGAAATGCAAGTGAAAGGTAATGGTTGTGGTCTAGAGGAAAGGTCACATTAGTTGTAGATGAGGACAAGTTATAGTACAATTTTTGCCACAAGAGAATAAAGCTACAATTAAGTTAATTGACTATCTTCAGAGGAGAGAAAATCAAGAAAATGTAGTGCCAGTGTGTCATATGGGATGTGCATGTCAATACTGATTTCACTTTGGACAGGAGTCTGTAGGGGAGGAAACATTGTTAGAAACACAAATGGGGAAGAATCTGGGTGGACAATGCCACTGTGGATGATGAAAAAGTTAGCATTATATCTCCATTGTGGGCTTCAATGGAGGAGAGGTAGCTAAAGGAAGGTGATGGAACAATGAAAGGCAAACACCTGAGATGAGTAAAAAGAAGGCAGAACTGCTCTTTTGGCCCTGAGAGGAAAAGATTGAACAACTTCTCTTCCCAACATGAATCCTAATACATTTAGAAAGATATTACTCTATTTCAATATTATGAAATATATTAGTAAGTTACATTGATAGCTATGACTACTTAGATTGTGCATGTACTCATGGTGTGAGTTGAGGGTCTAGTTATTTTTTCCTTCATAAAATATTTGTTGAGTCAACCTTATTTATCAAAAAGATTTTTATCTTTCACTTCTCTTTCATTTGAAGCTTGTAATAAAATAAAAGTAACAATGTATGGATTTGTTTCTGGACTCAATTCTATTACACTGTTATATTTAACTTCCTTGAGTTGATACCAAACCATACTGTCCTAATTACTGTCATTTTGTAGTGAACATTCATATCTAGTAGATTACCTCCTCCAGACTTGTTCTTTTTGTTTTAGTGATTTCAATTTTTTAAAATCCTTCTCTTAACCATACAATTTTAAAAACTGTTTCTCAGTTTGCATAAAAGATGCATTGGAATTTTTTGTGATTGTATTGAGGACATAAATTTAGGGATGATTAATACCTTTACAATTTGAGTTTTCAAATCAATGAATATAGTATATGTTCTATTTATTTCGATCTATATAAGTTTTCTCATTAATGATTTATAGCTTTCTGTGATGATTTTCTGTATCTTCCATTTACTTTGTTTCTAGGTATTTTATATGTTTTATATTATTGTAAGATACTTTTTGTATATATTTAAGGAAGCATCAATTTTAGTGGTATAGTTTAAAATTTAATCTTCTAAATTTTGTACTTAGAATACATATTTTCATATATTGCCCTCATATTCTGCTACTGTGCTAAATATATTTCTTAATTTTAATAAGCTATTCAGAGTATATTATCTGTGGATAATGAAAGTTTTATTTTTTACTATAATCCCATTATATATTTTATTGCTTTTTCTTGATTTTTACTGGTTATGAACCCACAAAATACTGTATAGAGCGTAAAAGTTATAAAAGGAAATGACTTTGCTTCGCTCCTTATCTTAATAAAAAAATTACATTTCCAATTAAGTATAGAATTTTCCATAAATTTTGTTCATAGTTTTACTGATTAAGTAAATTCTTTCTAACAGTAGTTTGCTAAAAATTACCTCACAATCATTTTATCTTTTAATAGCAGCTCTTAGCTTATTTACATTTAATATATTTACTGATACATTTGGATATTAATCTACATTTCATTTTGGCCTTCTACTTTTTTTCATATTTATTTCTCCGTCACTTTATTTGGTCTTTTGATATTATTGAATAGTTTGGTTCTAGTTTGTTTCCTCTTAACTTGGCAGCTATATATTATAATTATTCAAACCTACAGTCAATGCTCATTTATATTTTTAATTCCATTGTTTCCGGAATTGCGAAGCTACCATCTGGTAACATTTTACATCTGTCTGAATTTATTTTATTATTTTCTTAATGTGAATCTGTTGGTGACTACATTAATAATTTTTGTTTGAATAAAAGTTTTTATTTCAAATTTATTCCTGAAAATACTCTTTGTTTGATATCGAATTCTACATAATCAATTTAATTATTTAATGACATGGAAATATTGTTTTATTATATTCTACTTATATTATTTCTGAGTAATAGTTCCTTTGAAAGTAGGCTTTTTTTAAGTTTTTAAGACTTTTTTCTGTCGTTGATTTAAAAAGTTTTATGCTTATTTCTCTAGGTTTCCTCTTTTATTTACTCTTGTTGGTATCTATAGGGATTATTGAACTTACAACTTGATCTTATAAATTTTAGACAAATTTTATCTACTGTATATTCAAATATATATTTTGCCCCATTATCGTCCTTAACTTTCTTAGACTTTACTTATAAATAAAAGTATTTTTCACTATATCTACTCTATATCTTACCTTTTTATATATTTTCCATCTATGCTTTTTCTCTCTGGGTTTATTATGTGTGTTTATATATATATACATATATATATAAACACACATACACATATTTTCCAATGTTCTAATATTCCTACAATTCAGCAATAAGAAATTTGAATTTATAAAGGGTTATTTAAAACAAACATACATGGATTTTCAATAAGCACATGAAAATACACACAACATCATGAATCACTAGGGAATCACAAATTAAAACCACAGTGGGATACCACCACATATCTATAGGAAGTGATTAAAACATGGAGCTGCCCAATGTAGTATAGGATTTTTAGAATCATCACTGGTCTCTAACCACTGCATGACAATATTGCCTTCCCAGTAATGATAATCAAGAATGTCTACAGACCTTGACAAATGTTTTATTTGATGATATACAAAATGTAAATCTATAAAAAAGAAAAATATCTACAATTTTGTTATCATGAAAAGCAAAGGGTTTTGGTTTCAAAGTAAAACAAGACAAAACAACATTAAAAAGTGAGGCAAAGACAGTGATGTAATAATTGTAATTAAAGGACTTGTACTCAGAATATATGTATGCACACAATTTTATATTTTAGATTTGATATAATTTATTATAAATTACTTATTATCAAAACATAAACTATAAATACATTTATACATAACACATACATTCTTACAATTCAATAACAAGAAAATAGATAAAAGATTTAAAACTTGCTTTAAATATATATGTGCATTGCCCATAAGCATGTGAAAAGATGCTCAATATCTTGAATCATTAGAGAAATGCCTATTCGAGCCACATTTCTATTAGAATAAAAAACGAAAATAACTTTACTAAGTGTTGGCTAAGATGTGAGGCAACTGGAACTCACACACTGGTAGTAAATATATTCAGTTTCACAACCATTGTGGAAAACAATGTGGCACTTTCCTAAAAACTTTAAAGCAAACTTTCCATATGACGCAGAGAAACAAAAACATATGACTACTTAAAGACTTGTACACAGTTGTAATAGCAACTTTTTGTAATAGACAGATTGAATACAGATCAAATATCTATCTTTATACTAATGAACAAATTTTGTCCAGTACATGTAATGGAATACTACTGATCAAAAAAATAAATCAATGTTTGGTACACAACTTGGATGAATTGCAAAATTCTTATGCTGAGAGAAAAAAATATTAGAAACATAAGGGTACATTCAATATAATTCAATTTACATTGAATTCTAGAAAATGGAAATTAACCTCCAGTGAGTGAAAGCAAAAGAGTCGTTGCCTGGAAACAGAAAAGGAGGTAGGGATGGATTACAACGAGGCACAAAGAAAATTTAAGGAGACAAAAATGTTTGTTATCTTCATTTGGGTGATGGATTCACAGGTGTATGTACTTTACACAGTTGTTTGTTTTCTTTAAATGCATGCTGGTTTATTGTACTTCAATTACACTTAAAATGAAAAACAAAAGATGCTGCAAATAATCATGAGTGTATTTTTTATTTCTAGTTAGTGGTTATAGACAATATATATCTCTTATTTCTAACTAATTTAACAAGTTGACAACATTGGACTCTATTTTATGTGCATCAGAGAGTCCTTTTTAAGGTAACAAAATCACAGGCTGAGGGCAAAAAATATTATGGGCATTAGCAGTTTAAAAAGTCTATCTTTTTTCATCTCAATGAAGAACATTCTCCAAAAGAACCATATAAAAGATCATGGAGAACATGGGCACTATATGTTTAATACAATAATATGTCCTGTTATGAAAAAATATATATAATTCTACTTAATAAATTTAAGGATACTAATATAGTCTTTTAAAAATTGTTTCCAGCTTTAATGAGGTATGATTGATGAGTACAAATTGTATATATTTAGGGTGTACAACGTGAAGTTTTAATATATATACATTGTGAAATAATTACCACATTCAAGATAATTAACATATTGATCACTTTATATAGTTATCACTTGTATGTGTCTGTGTATGACGAGAACAACTGAGATCTACATTTAGCAAATTTCAGTTATACAATATATTATTAACTGTAGTCAGCATGCTGTAAATTACATTCTCAGTAATTATTCATCTTATAAATGAAGGATTGTACCCTTTGACCAATACTTTCCTTTTATCCCCCACCTCAGTCTCTCATAACCATTATTCTACCCTCTGTTATTACGAGTTTAACATTCTTAAAAAAATATTATATTAAACGAGATCATTAAATATTTGTCTTTCTGTATCTGGCTTATTTCACTTAGCATATTGTCTTATTTTCATTTATGCTTTAAGGGGCAGAATTTCCTTCTTTTTCAAGGTATACAAATACCCCATTTTCTTTATCTATTCATCTGTACAAGGATACATAGGTTATTTTCATATTTTAATATTTTGTCTTTGTGATTAACGCTGCAATGAGAACAGGAGTGTAAATGATTTTTTTCAAGATGGTGATTTTATTTTCTTTGGATATGTACCCAGAAGTGGGATTACTGGAACATTTGGTTGTTCTATTTTTAATATTTTGAGGAACTCCTGTACTGTTTCCCATAATATCTCTACCTAGTGATCCCCCTCCAACAGTGTATAGGGGCTCCCTTTTCTTCACATGCCATCAGAAATTATCACTTGACTTTTTAATAATAGCTATCCTAACAGTAGTGAAGTGATATGTGTTTTTTTTTTTTCATTTCCTTGATGATTAGAGACTTTGAGCATGCTTTCTTATACCTGTTGGCATTTGTATGTCTTTTTTGGAAGAATACCTATTCAGGTATTTTGTCCACTTTAATCAGGTTATGCATTTTTTATATTGAATTGCATTAATTCTTTCCATAGTTACAATATTAACCCCTTATCACATATTTGGCTTATTTTTGTCCACTTTTTAAAGTATCATTCTGGTTGTTTCCTTTGGTGGGCAATTTTTTTTGTTTAATGTAGTCCTACTAATTTATTTTTGCATTTTTTTTGCTTTTGTTTTTAGTATCAAGTAAAAAAATATTTCCAAGAATGGTGCCAAATAAGTTCTTCCTTAATTTTTATTTTAGGAGCTTTATGGTTTCACATTTTATGCTTAGGCCTTTAATCCATTTATAATTCATTGTTGTGTATTGTGTATAATAAGGGTACAATCATAAGTTTCAGATGTTACAGGGCCTTCCTGTTTGCTTTTCCATCACCAGAAACTTACTGCAATTTTACTTACTCTATGCCAGTTGTTCCAAACCCTTTTGGCATCAGGGACTGTTTTTTTTTTTTTGAGTTGGAGTCTCACTTTGTCGCCCAGACTGGAGTGCAGTGGCCGCTCTTGGCCACCGCAGCCTCGACCTGCTGGGCTCCGGCGATCCTCCAGCCTCAGCCTTCCAAGTAGCTGGAACTACAGGCGCGCACTACCACACCTGGATAATTTTTTTTTTATTTATTGTAGAGATGAGGTCTTGCCAAGTTGTCCAGGCGGGTCTCGAACCCTTGGGCTCAGGCAATCCTCTCGCTTCGGCCTCCCAAAGTGCTGGGATTACAGGCTGAGCCACCGAGCCCGGCC
>CAUYQG010173695.1:0-10516 GCA_963574415.1 Tarsius wallacei
GTTTGAGTTAGTTCCATAATTTGGTCCTCAAGCTCTGAGAGTCTATCTTCTGCTTGGTTAATTCTGCTTTCCATGCTTAGCAATTTGTTATTTATTTCTTTCACTATATTTTTTATTGCTGTTATCTCAGTTATCAACTCCTTCATTCTTTCCTCCTGGCTATCCTTATTTCTATTTATTCTGTCTATTAATATCTTGATATCTGGGTATGTGGTTTTAGACCAATCATTCTGGGGGATCTTCATGGTTTGAGTTCTGAAGTCTGTATTCTCAGTGGCTGTCTGTCCAGGTGTCTGTGTGAGACCCATATTCTTTCTTTGTTTTTGTTTTTTTCATTTTTGGATGCCCCTCCCCTTTTTGTTAACCTCTTCTTTAATTCTGTTTTTCAGTGATAGCTTTTATTTCTGATTGCTCAATCTTCTATTCTTCCTTATGTAGGTCCTCTGACTTTGTTCAATTCTGAAGCTGGACTTGGGTTACAGGCCTGTGCTCTTTGCAGTTTTGAGATTCAATTAAGGTGGGAGCTGTGATTCAGAAATCCTATCTGCAGATCCCAATATCCACTGACAGGTGTGTGGGCCCCCTGGAACCTACTTCCCACCACCTTACAATCTGTCCCTGCAGTGGAGATGCCTATTTGTCCCCTGAAACAAGATGAGATTAGAAAAAGGAAAAGAAAGGAAAAAGTGAGGAGGAAGCCAAAATGAAGGTGAAGAGAGAGAAGAAGAGGGAAAACAGACAGGTGTACCAACTAATGCGAAACAAAGACAGAAAAAACAAACAACCAAAAAAAATACACACACTCATACAAATGAACAAACAACCCCCCCTTATTAGTGTACTCTCCCTCAAAAATACCCATACACAAATAGAAAATTTTTTTAAAAATTAAAATAATAGAAACAGAGCAAGTCAAAACCATAAACAAAAACAGAAAGAGAGAAGAAAAAAAACAAAAACAGAAAAACAAACAAAAATCTCACTTTGTGGTCATTTCTGCAACTCCAGGTTCCTCTTGGCTGCCACCACCACCTTAAGGAGGGGCTTCGGTCTCCAGCCCCTCTCCTCTGCTCTCAGCAAGCTGATAGGTTGCTCTCAGCATGGGTCAGATGACCCACAGACTACTGTGGGAGGTTGATGGATCAGATCCGTACTCACCCAACTTGCTGTTGCTGCTGTCAGTTCTCCCACTCCAATCTGATATGTCTGTGCCTGTTCCAGCATGGGGGAGGAGTGTCTGTTTCTCTGAGTATGATAAGAGAATAGCCTCTGGGTCCCAGGTTGGAGGCTGTGTGGAGCTGGATGGGACAATGCAGGTATATCTGCCTGTCCCTCGACTGAGAAGGTGATGCGCATCAGGATCTAGTCACCAGCATTGGGACTTTGTTCCAGATTTCAGCGACCTGACTTCTCCATGGTTCCTTCTGCCCCTGTGGGGTCTACTGCCACAGGTAATAATAGTATAGGCCAGGTTCCAGGTGGTGAGAAGCAACCGTTCTCTGCTGCCTCCTCTCAAGAGAGCCCACAAAACAGCAGACAATCTTGCATGTCAGTGGCTCCAATCTCAGGGCAGTGGTGGGTTGCAGTCACCTGCAAAAGAGAGCCCCAGGTACGTGATCTGAGTCTCCCCTCAGATGGACTTTCACTCACCCACTGGCATACACCTACTTATGCAGAGAGTCTTTATGGACACTCACTTTTGCTGAGATTCACATTCTGCCCTGTTCCATCGCTATCTTGCTCAGAAGCCTTACTTTCTGAATTTAGTTTAAGATATTTTACCATATACCATGCTCATAACATTATTTTTCTAATTTAGGTTCCCAATATTGTATGTTTTAAAAAAAATTGGTTTATGATCCACCTAGAACTGATTTTGTGTATAATGTGGGGTCAAAGGTCAAATTTTATTTCTTCCTGTGGATACTCAATTTTCTAGAAACTTGATTTTTAAAAATGTTACTCATGATCTTTCTTATAAATATTTGTTTATATATGCATGTCTTTTCTTTGAATTCTCTTTTTTTCCCATTTATTTACTTCTCTGTGTGCAAATACTACATCTTCTTTGTTAGTAAAAGCATTCATTTAACACAAGATTGTTTTTCTCCAAAACCAATGCTCTTAAACATGGGGCTTCTCTATATAAAGTGAAAAAGTTCCCTTTCTCCTCCAATGGCTTTTTGAAGCCCTAGGTATTTATACTCCATCAGCAACAGCCATCAGTGGCTAAAGATTGAACCTGTATATCTAATACCTCCTGAATAAGCAGAAGACCAATTGGCAAAGAGATCTGTACTCTTTTGGGTATATAACCTATAGTGGAATTTATGGGTCAAATGGTAAATATATATTTTAATTACTTGAGAAATCTCAAAATTGCCTTCTACAGAGGTTGAAATAGCTTGTATTCCCACCCATAGGGTAGGAGAGTTCCCTTCTTTTTTAAATTTAATTAAATTTAATTAATTTAAAAGATGTAGCTACTTGCCAACATCTGCATTTTTATTTTTTAGTAAAAGCCATCCTGACTGGTATGAGATGGTATATATCCGATGATTAGTGATGCTGAACATTTTTTTCATGTTTGTTGAAGAGATGTCTGTTCATGTCCTTTGCTCACTTTTTAATAAGGTTATTATTTTTTTCCTGTCTATTGTTTGAAGTTGTTTGTAGATTCTAGTTATTAGTCCCAAGTCAGATGCAAATATTTTTCTCCCATTCTGTAGGTTGTCTGTTAACTCAGTTGATGGTTTATTTTGCTGTGCAGAAGCTTTTGAGTTTGATTAGGTTCCACTTGTCAATTTTGATTTTTGTTGCTTTTGATTTTGAAGTCTTGGTCATGAATTCATTGCTTAGTTTGATCTCCAGAAGAGTGTTTTCCAGACTTTCTTCTAGGATGTTTATAGTTTGTGGTATTATGTTTAAGTAACTAATTCATCTTGAGTTAATTTTTGTATATGGTAAAAGGAGGTAGTCCAGCCTCATCTTTATGCATATGGTTTGCCAATTTTTCCAGCACCAGTTGTTAAGTAGGGTCTCTTTTCCTCTGTGTTTGTTTTTGTTGGCTTTATCAAACATAAGATGATTATAAGGCAGAGGTTTTATTTCTGGACTTTCAATTCTGTTCCATTGGTCTGTGTCTATCTTTGTACCAGTACCATGCTACTTTATTTACTGAGTCATAGAGTAAATTTTGAAAGCTGGCAATATAATGCCTGCAGCTTTGTTATTTTTGCTTGAGATTTTTGGCTATTTGGGCTTTTTAAAATTTTGTTCCATATAAATTTAAGTATTGTTTTTTCTATATCTGTGAAAAATGATGCTGGACATTTAGCAGATACTTTATTGAATCTGTAAACTGTTTTAGGCAGTATATATTTTAATGGTATTTAGTCTTCTAATTCATGACCATGAGATTTTTTTTCATTTGTTTGTGTCATCTTTGATTTATTTCAGCAGTGTTTTATAGTTCTTGTTTTAGAGGTCTTTCATCTCTTTTTCCAGATGTATTCTGAGGTATTTTGAATTTTATGGCTATTGTAAATGGGATTTTGTTTTTGATTTGGTTTTCAGTTTGAAGGGTGTTGGTGTATATAAATGCGACTGATTTGTAAGCATTGATTTTTGTAGCCTGAGACTACTGAAATCACTAATGAGGAGTCTTTTAGTGAAATTGTTAGCATTTTCTAGATATGGAATCATATCATTTTGCCAAGAGAGATAATTTAACTTCTATTTTTTCCCTAATTGAATACCTTTTATTTCTTTCTCTTGCATAATTGCTCTGGCTATAACTTAACAGTACTACGTTGAATAGGAGTGAGTGTTTGAGTTATGTTTTAATGAAGTAAGTTTTATTAGACACATGTAATAAAAAGTCACAAGAAAGTAGATTTGGGTCCAGGTGAAGTGGTTCAACCTACTTATGTACATAATTTCTTGCATTTCTAATTAGTGTCCCCCATCCATGGAATTATAAACGCATATGAATTATTAAAATAAAAATGATAGTAGTGTTGACATTAATTCATCAATGAGTTCATAAATATCTTGAAATCTTGATTGTAATAGTTCTACCAGATTTTTAAGCCAGAATCATGAACATCCTCACATCAACTTCTGTGACAAGAAGACTGATGTCAATGAAACATTTCTTAATAAAAGACACTGCACCTTTGACTGTGTTTCACCTCTCCTGTTGACACCCATTCTGCAAGTGTTGAAAATGCAAGTGATCTTACCAGAAGGAGACAGCAGGAGACTCTAGGACAAGTTAATCCACGTGCAAACAGTGAAAACCTTGTCAAGATGAACACAAGGCTGATAAAACAAGAAAAAACCCATATACTAAAATTGGTGATATAGGTAAGTAATGAGAATTTGGAAATATTTATCAAGAGGGCCATAAAAATAAAGCTGAATCTTAGAAAACATGAAGATCTTACTTGGTCTAAAGTAAATTTTGTAATAACTTTTAAAAGCATGAAGTGTTTGTCTAGTATGCCAATTTTGTTTTTCTTTTTCAAGACTTTTTGGCTATTCTGGATCTCTTTCATTTTCATATGAATTAGCATTAGCTTGCCAATATCTACAAAAATAAAAGGCACGTGGACCTTTGGTAGGGATTGTGTTGAATCTCTATATTCATTTGGAAAATACTGCCCTCTTAACAATATCAAACCTTTTAATCAACTAAAATATTTTTGTCCATTAATTAAAATTTCTCTGATTTATTTCAATATGCTTTATATTTTAAGAATATATAACATACACGTTTTAAGTCATTCCTAAGTATTCTTTTCATTTTTATGCCATTCCATGATTTCTGAGTTTCAATTTAGATTGTTAATTGCTAGTGTGTAGAAATAGTTTATTTTTACATATAGAAGTGAAATACTACTATCTTACTGCATTTATTCTTACTTATTATTGTATTTTTGTGATTTCTTAAAGGACCTTTTAGTACACAAAAGTCATACTATTTGAGGAGAGATAGTTTTTTGTTTTTTGGGGTTTTTTAACTTTCTCTTCTGGATGTCTTGTATTTATGTTTTTGGCCTAATTGCCATGGCTACAACCTCCAGTACAATGTTAAATGGAAATGACAAGAATGGATATCCTTGTCTTGTTTGTAATTTTGGGAAAGTCACCGAGCCTTTCAGGATAATGTGTGATGATATGTGAGGTTTTCTTGAATGTCTTTTTCAGGTAAAGAGAGTTCTCCTCTGTGGCTAACTATTGAGTATTTTTATTATAAATGGAATTCTACTTTTGTCAAATGCATATTCTACATCTTTTGAGATGATGTGTTTTCTCTTCATTTTATTAATACAGAGCATAAGATTACTTTTTTCTTTTTAATTTTTTTATTTTAAAGATGTGGGGTACAATTCAAGATTAGATGTACAGATGGTCATTGTACAGGTAAAGTTTGGGCCTCACTTTGGACCTCACTTTACCTGATTTGAGATCAGGTACACTTATTGATGAAGTGTGCCCCCCTTCCCACCGCCAATTCCCTTTTTATAGTTTATGATAGTTGTTCAGGGTTTGTTTATGAGTAAGAACATGTGATACTCAGTTCTTGGTTTCTGTGATACATTACTGAGTATTATAGACTCTAAATCCATCCAAGTTGCTATGAAGTTCATAATTTTGTCCTTCTTTGTGGATGCATAATACTCCATCATGTATATGTAGCACTTAAAAAAATCAGTCTACTTTTCATGGGCAGCACATTTGGTTCCATGTTTTTGCTATTGTGAATAATACTGCAATAAACATGCATGTGCAGGTATCTTGTTCATAGAGTGATTTGATATCCTCTGGATATATCCACAGAAGGGGGATTGCTGGGTCATATGGAAGGTCAATTTCTCATTCTTTCAGGAATTGCCATACTGTTTTTCCCTGAGATTGTACAAGCTTACATTCCCACCAGTAGTGCAGAAGTGTTCCCTCTTCCCCACATACTCTCCAGCATCTGTTTTTTGTTATTGATGATGGCCATCCTGACTGGAGTTAAGTGGTATCTTGATGTGGTTTTAATTTGCATTCCTTTGATGAGTAGGGAGTCTGAACATCTTTCAATGTATCTATTGGTTTATTGGCTGTTCATATG
This sequence comes from Tarsius wallacei, assembly GCA_963574415.1. Classification (NCBI taxonomy): domain Eukaryota; kingdom Metazoa; phylum Chordata; class Mammalia; order Primates; family Tarsiidae; genus Tarsius; species Tarsius wallacei. Next base: position 6,125 of record CAUYQG010173695.1, read on the forward strand.
TCTTCTTTTGAGAAGTGTCTAGTCATATCTTTTGCCCACTTTTTCCCCCCTTATAATTTTTTTATTTTAAAGATGTGGGGTACAATTCAGGGTTAGGTATACAAATGTTCATTATGCAGGTGCCCTTGTTGATGAGGTGTGCCCCTCCTCCCCTGGCAGATTCCCACTACTGCCAATCCTGCCCCCGCCCTCCCACCCCGGCAGCAGTTTCCTGCTACTGCTAATACTTTTCTTATATTTTTACAATAATTGTTCAAGGTCTGCTTATGAGTAAGAACATGTGATACTCAGTTCTCTGTTTCTGTGAAAGCTCACTCAGTATTATAGATTCTAAGACCATTCAGGTTGCTGTGAATTTTATGATTTTGTCCTTCTTAATGGCTGTATAATATTCCATTTTGTATATGTACTACATTTTTTTTAATCCAGTCCTCTTTTGATGGGCAGCATGGTTGGTTCCAAGTTCATGCTACAGTGAATAATGCCACAATAAACATACGTATGAAGGTATCTTTTTTATAGAATGATTTGAGTTCTTTTGGACATACTCCCAGTAGGGGGATTGCGGGATCACACGGAAGGTTATTTTGAGATCTTTTAGGAATCGGCACACTGTTTTCCACAGAGGCCATAACTAGTTTACACTCCCACCAACAGTGTAGAAGTGTTTCCTTTTCGCCCATCCTCTCCAGCATCTGTTGTTTTTGAGTTATTTATGATGGTCATCCTGACTGGAGTTAGGTGGTATCTCAATGTAGTTTTAATTTGCATTTCTTTGATGACTAGTGAGGCTGAACATTTTTTTCATGTATCTGTTGGCTGCTCATATGGCTTCATTTGAGAAGTGTCTATTCATATCTTTTGCCCACTTTGTAATGGGGCTTTTTTTTTTTTTCAGCATGTTTGATATCCTTGTAGATCCTCAATGTTAGGCCTTTGTGAGACATACAGTTGACAGATATTTTTTCCCAGTCTGTGGGCTGTCTCTCTGCTATCTTCAAGGTTTATTTGGCTTTGTAGAATTTTGTCAGTTTGATGAGGTCCCACTTGTCTATCTTATCTCTTATGGCATGGGTACTTGGGATTTTGATCAGGAATTGATTGCCAGTTCCAATTTCCATAAGGGTGTCCCCTGCATTTTCTAAGGTCCTTATAGTTTGAGGTTTTATATCCATTTAGAGTTGATTTTTATGTATGATGATAGTTAGGGGTCTTGTTTTAACCTTCTGCATGTGGTCAGCCAGTTTTCCCAGTATGATTTACTGAGTAGGTTCTCCTCTCTCCAGTGGTTGATGGTGGAGGCTTTGTCAAAGATGAGTTGGTTGAGAAATTGAAGTTTTGCTTCTGGAATCTCTATCCTGTTTCATTGGTCTATATGCCTGTTCCTATACCAATACCAGGCTGTTATGATTATTGTAGACTTATAATAAAGTATAAAGTCTCAGAGTGTGATATCTCCCACTGTTTTTTACCCCTGAGGATTGTTTTGTCACTTCATGCTTGTTTACATTTCCATATGAATTCCTGTATTGTTGTTTCCAGGCCTGAGAAGAATGTTGCTGGTAATTTGATGGGTATCACATTAAATCTGTAGATTGCCTTGGTTAGGATGGACATCTTAACAATGTTGATTTTTCCAATCCATGAACATGGAATATTTTTCCATTTACTTGCATCATTTTTGATTTCTTTGAGCAGTGCTTTGCAGTTTTAGTTGTAAAGGTCTTTCACATCCCTGGTTAGGAAGATACCAAGGTATTTGACTTTTATTTGCAGCAGTTGTGAATGGGATTGTGCTTTTTATTTGGGTTTCTGTTTATTTATTGTTGGTGTATAGAAATGCTACTATCTTTTGCACATTTATTTTATACCCTGAGATTTTGTCAAAGTTCTTTATCAGTGCAAGAAAGTTTTTGACAGATTCTCTTGGGTTTTCAAGGTATAGCATCATGTCATCTGCAAAGAGGAATAACTTGAATTCCTCTTTTCCTATTTGGATACCCCTGATCTCCTGATCTTGTCTGATTGCTCTAGCTAGTGATACAGATTTTTCAGGTTAGCCTGGGATTTTAGAGTGTCAGCACAATGGGTTGGCCAGCTGAGTTCCAGAGAGGGTCAGCTCAAGGAGCTGGTCAGCCTAGTCCTGGAAGTATCAGCTCTAATGGACTGGAAAACCAAGCCCTGAGAGTGTTGCTGGTTCAGTGGGTTGGCAAGCTTAGCCCCCAGAGTGTTGGCTCTAATGGGCTGGCAAGCCAAGCCCTGAGAGTGTTGCTGATTTGGTGGACTGGCAAGTCTAGCCCCGAGAGTGTCTCAGCTTCGGAGTCTTACCTTCTTCCAGCAGTTCTCCTGGTTCAGCCAACTCCCCTGGGGTGCATGTTTCTTTGGCTTCGACCATCTTCTGCAGTTCTTCAGGTGAGTGTTCTTGTCTCATGACCAGCAAGAATGAGGAACACGGACAGCCAGAAAGTGAGAAAGCAGGATTTATTAAGAGGACAGACAAGCTTGCACAGTGAGAGGGAATCCTAGGGGGTTGCCTATTTGGAGCTGAAACCTGGTGTTTATATAGTCCTAAGACTGAGCCAATTGGCTAGCACTAGCTGTAACCTGTTTGGTCATTTTTCTATCTCAGCAGTGAGTACTTAAGCTTTAGCTTAAGAGGCTTTTAGGTAGCTTGTTTACCAATGGGAGTGTATCAGCCTGAGAGGCCTGCTGGAAGTTTGCTATGTTGTTACTTGCTACCTTTTTACCGGAGGACCTGCCCTATCTGTCTACCTAGACTTTCTCTAGCTATCTCCTGTCTCATTTCCCTCTCTGGAGTAGTAACCCTAACTGCCATTAGGGAGTAACGACAATGACCAGTCGGGCTACTTCCTGCTGATTAAGGGCATCCATCATATGGGGACGGCAGCTAGGGATCCTCTGGAGGGTGATCTACGGGTCCTCAGTAGAAACTTCCATTCAAGGTTTTATCTGCATCACCATTTGGAGTTTTATGGCATCTAGGCCAGAAGAACAAACTTTACAAGGACGTTAATTATACATGGACCAAACACAAGCAATACGACAAAAGGAGGTATTAAGGTAAAAACTCATGTCCATATACTGGAAATTCCTAGAGAGGATAAAAAAGATTGAAACCAACTCAATTGTGAACCTGCCTGTTCTTGTAAAGAGTCAATGATTTTATTATTCTGTTTAATCTGTAAATTCTCTTTTACTTGGAAGGAAATGTTAATCCAGAAACAAAAATTTTCATTCGATAATGCCCATGTTCCTCCACATTTCTCCATGAGCATATCCAAAGCTCGACGGTTTTGTAAGACCACAGTAGCTAGTGAGTTAATAAATGTTTGTTGATTTTCAATAGCAGTGCCTTGGTTTTCCACCCTTGCTGTACCTTGAAGGTGAGGTATAATATAGATTTTTTCAACTGGGATATCTCAACAAACCAAAAGAAAACCCTGGCAACAGAATGTCCCAGTCAAGGTCTTTGTAGGATTGGGTAGTCCAACTTACATCCTCCTAGATTAGGTATGTATATATTATAGCTAGGCATGTTAGGGCTGGATGGAGGCCCTAAATCTCTATGACTTCATTGTCACTGTAGGGATTGTTCCAGGAGTGATCCTAAATTTAGAATATACCTGGAGGAAGCCATTTGAATTTGATTGAGGATCATAATCTTAGGAACGACACGAGTATGCTGACACACTAGAACAAGGGTAGCCAAAGGGGTTGGTGATAATGATAACATATGTCAGTGCAATTCATCAGATCCTGACAGTTTGATGTATTCATGGTTGTATACTTTGACAAGTCTAGCTGATGTTTTTTCAATTATGGCTATACACTGTCCAGTTGTGATAGGGACTCCACTGGAGACTAAAGCCCATGGTTTCCATACCTCATGTGACATCTTATTTTGGTGGAACACAGTTATATTACAATACTCTGGGGAAAGCCATCTCTCCTAGGATAGTCCTAAGTGCAACTGGAAACAAAGAGAAGCATTTCCCCATACCTCGACCACTTCTCCAAACTTAATTGAGGGCTTTTAGCCTCTGGGAGTTTTCTGGTTAAGTTTCACTGCTTTTTGTAGGGCAGTGAATTCATACCAAGTACTATTGAGATTTTCTATCTGCTTGAGAGACAATGGTAGAGTTATTGGGGGAGAGTTATAGAAGGTCCCTCCCTGCTGGGGAACCGGGCCCTCGGGGACGCCGCGCGCCGCCACCTGCTGCAGCAGCTCTTCCCGGGCCCGGGCTGCCCAGAGGCCGAAGAGGAGACGCTGCAAGACCGCCTGGCCCTCCTGGGTCGCCGGCGGTGCGCCGTCCACCTGCTGCGCTCCTGCGGCCACGAAGAGGACCGGGGTGTGCACGAGGACGCCCTGGA
>CAUYQG010173698.1:0-22667 GCA_963574415.1 Tarsius wallacei
TAAAGGGGTGTTCCAGTGGAATATTATGCAGCCATAAAGAAGGACAAACATATGGACTTTGCAGCAACTTGAATGCATTTAAAGTCTATCATACTCAGTGATCTATCACAGAAACAAAGAACAGAGTACCATATGTTCTCATTCATAAGCGGACCTTGAACAATTATAATATTATAAGAAAAGAATTGGCAGTAGTGGGAAACTGTCAAGGGAGGGGGATGGGATTGACAGTTGATGGAAACTACTAGGAGAGTGAGGGGCATACTTCAACAACAAGGGTACCTGCATATTCAACATTTGTATACCTTACCCTGAATTGTACCCCACATCTTTATAATGATAAAAAAATTTAAAGAGTGAAAAAAAGATTAATATTGTAGAGATTCTATTGTATTCAAATATCATATAAATTTAAATCAATGCAAACCAAAGCATAAACTTATGCGAAGGACCCTAAAATTTACATGGAAAATAAATGTCTACAATGAGCTAAAGAAATTTAAAAAGACAGACAAAAGAAAAACCAAGGAAAATACACACTAACAGATATTAGGCTACCTGAGGCCATTGCAATTAAAATAACATATAAGTGGCATAGATAAACAGACCAAATAGAGTCCAGAAATTAGTATGAAGTTGTGTAGCAGTATTATCATAAATGAATGTGTGCATAATATGATTATTTTTGAAAATGTGAATGACTTATTGAAAAATGAGGTTTAATTATTATTATTAACTCACATTACACATGAAAACAACACCCAGCTGCATTAAATATCCAGATATGACAAGTGTAATTGCAAAGCCCAAGAAGATAAAGTTAAAGAAATTTCGGAAAGATTTTATATACTGGACCACAAAAGTCACAAACTCTAAAATAAAATTTTTATGAATTTGACTATAAAATATAATGATAAATGCATATTCGTTTAGGCACTGTGACTTGGTTAAAAAGGTTCTCTTTCCAATATAACTACAATAATTATTTCATAATTAATAAGTTAAAATCTAAAAAGTACTACTAAGAATGCAAAAGGTAAATAAGACAAAATTCCCTGTTTTCAAGAAGTTTACATTTGCATCAAAAATAATTATAATTCCAAGTACAATTTTATATTTTAAAACAACTGCAAATTACTGGTCAATTTTTTCCATGTTGTATGTTTTAATGCAAAGTTTACTCTACATATGCTATCTTATAACTATTTCAGAGGATTAAACATAAAAGATAAAGTCCATGCTTTTTTTGTGAGCTTTCATTTATATTACCAATCAAGCATACTAACATGTTTCCAAGACTGTTTTAAAATATCTATTTATTTTTACTTAAATTATTTAAATAGAAAAATTTATTAAATGTTTGCAGTAGTTTTTTTCTAAGAAAGCTGTTGCTTTAAACATCATTATTAAAAGTCTATAGACTTTTCCTCCCGTGATTATATAAGAAAATTTCTATATAAACCATGTACCAAATGGACCAAACTAGACAGAATTCACTTAATGTGGTACGGAAGACTGTATTCTCTTCTTTATTCAGGACTTTATTACCAACAAATTAAATTACATTAGCCACTGTATCCTGAGTTAGCCTAGAAATTATTAACTGTAATACTTGAATTTAGTTAAACATAATTCCTTTGAACCTGGCAAAGATGCTCACTCTTTTTCCATGTATGGCTAGTGGTGAAAAGTTAATAAATTAGAAGAACATTTATAAAATTAAAATTCAGAAAAATTAAATATTTTGAATAAGCAGTTTAGTTTCTTTGAAAATAATCTACAAGTGAGTCAAGATCTCACCAGTTAATATCATGGCATCCATTTCATATTATATTCAAATAGAAACTTAAGCACAATTTTAAAAAATACTTAACATAATTTATCACATGAAGTAAAAGTTCAATAAATATCTTAATTTTCTGTTGTCGTTTCTGTTGACAACATACACCCATGTAAAGAATATTGTAATAACCTCCTAATTGTAATATCTGCCACTGGCTTATGTCCTTTGAATTCTCCCGGCACAATGTTACTTCCTTATTCTTTCAAAAGCACTCTCAAATGACTTCTCCATTTGAGTCATCAACCCTCCACTGCCTCTAGGAAAAATGTCTACATTTATTATCTTACTTATTGTCTTTCCCACTCTTGCCTAAATAGATTTTCAACTATATTTTCTGTTAATATCTTACAAGAAATTTTCACCTCAAGATTGGGATTTACTTACTGTCACATAAATTCCTCATAGTTCATGCAAATTATTGAATACCTACTAGGTGTCTACGTCACTTTAGTAACGTTTTTCACCTTTGCACATATGATATGCCCTAGTGATTCTTATTATTAAAAATCTATGTATCTTCATGTCTCAGAACAGACTCCATGTGAACTATTATACCTTTCCTGACTAAAATACAGTCATCTCTACTAGAACCTTGAATCTATATTCTGTACAGTCTGAAATACCCACATACCATACTTCCTTTGCGTTGTGTGATGTATTTTCTCATAATTTAATGTGTTGGTATTCATTTATTTGCTTTACTATAATCCAAATCTATGCATTCTACAACAAAAGATAATCCCTTCATTGAAAAGACAAAATGTAGAATTATGAATACGCTGTTTCTGTTTTCAAATATTTATAAAACTCATATAGACAGCAGATGGCTACTTCAATACCTTCCTCTGCTACATGCCTCAGTAGGCAACCAGTCAGTCTCTCTTTCTCTCTCTCTCTCAGCTCTATTATCTATCTATCATCTATCTATCTATCTATCTTTCTATCTATCTATCATCTATCTATCATCTATCTCTAGCTGTCTCTGTATACACATACACACATAATGAATGGTCACACTAACTGCAAAAATAGCACTTCATAATTTGTTTCCATTTTGATCTTTCATTCACTGTTCTCTTTTAAATTCTCTAACTCTTTTTCTTCTTCCTCACTCTCAAATGATAACCTCGAGTTCTATTTTATTGATTAAAACACACACATTCTCTCTCTCTCCCTCTCTCTCTCTCTCTCTCTCTCTCTCTCTCTCTCTCTCTTCCAAAAATCTTGCCCATGAATCTATTCAGGTCTGTTCCTGTATAATCTGCCTTTCCTCTTTTCACTATGAATAACTTGTTCTAGGTCATATCTAAGACCAAACACTCCACTGTGCCCTGAATCTAAGGTTATTATACATCCTCAATTTGTCCAGGAGAGTCCTGACTTACAGGTGCATTTTGTATTCTGTTTACCTAAAAGAGGTATTTACCAGCCTCCAACTTTGAGTCTGTGGGTGTCCTTTGCGGTTATTTGAGTTTCCTTGAGGCAACAGATTGTTGGATCATGCTTTTTATTAAGTTTGCCACCCTGTGTCTCTTCAGTGGCACATTTGGTTCATTTACATTCAAGTTGATTATTAAAATGTGAAGGTTTATCCTTGTCAAAGGACTCTTGGGGATTGCTTTGTTTCCTTTTAACTTTTGTTTTTGTATAATATATGTGTGTGTTTTCATTTTTACGGGCCCTCTGTGTGCTCTGTTAGTTCTGTGTTTGCTTGTACTTTTGTTTTGGGTACAACCTTTTAAAAAAAAATTTGTATTCAACACCTTCTTAATCATCTCTGGAAGGGCTGGTCTTGAGGCAGCACATTCTCTTAGGGATTGGATGTCTTGAAAGGATTTTAATTCTCCATCATGGATGAAGTTTAGCTTGGCAGAAATTCTTAGTTAGAATTGTTTCTCTCTAAGAATGTTAAAAATTGGATTCCATTTCCTTCTGGCTTGTAGTGCATCTGCAGATAAGTCTGGAGTGATTCTGCTGGGTCTTGCCCAGTAGGTAGTCTGACCTTTTTCTCTTGTTGCCTTTAGGATTTTTTTCATGTTTACTTTGTGGAGGCTGATGAATATGTTTCTAGGGGATGGTCTTCTTATGTGGTAGCTTGCAGGGATTCTCTGAATCTCTTGTACTTGAATGGTCACATCTCTGGCAAATTGAGGGAAGTTTTTTTAGATGACTTCATGGAATGCTTGATCTATAGTATTCTCTGTTTCCCTTTCTACTTCAGGAATACCAATCAGATGTAGATTTAGCTTTTTGACATAGTCTCACATCTCTTGGGGGCTTTGCTTCTTCTTACTGAGCTTTTTTTTCTGTTTTTGACAGATTAGGTTAATTCCATATTTGAATCTTCAAGCTCTAAGATTCTTTCCTCTGCTTGGTTGATTCTGCTCCTTGTTACTTTATTATTAATTTTGAGAATAGAGTTCTTTATTTCCATTATTTCAGAATAGGCTTTTTTGAAATTGGACAATTCTGCTTTTGATTCCTATATAATTTTATTGAATTTCACTTCATATTTCTCTTGGTTCCTACTCATTTTTATCATCCAATCTCTGATTTATGGAGCTGTCATCTGGGGCAGGTCCTTCTGGGTGGTTTCCATTGTTGTGCTCTGATGGCTCTATTTTGGGGTGCTATCACTTTAGAACTCTGATGGTTGCTTGTGTTTTTTCATTGATTTTTTTCCTCATTTGTGAAAAACCTCTTTTCCTTTTCTATAATTTCATCACTCAGTGGAGAAGGAGAGGCATTCAGTTCTGCTCCTTGCTTTCACTTAGAGGCAGGTTACCATTACTAGGTCTTCACTCCTGCTGATAAAAGAGTTGGAGCAGTTTTAAGCCTCTGCTGTGCATGACTAATGGCTTGTGCTCAGCTTGGAGTGGGTGAACTGACTCAGAGAATCTTAGAATTACTCACCCTTCTCCTTCACTGGGCAGTACTTCTGTCCCTGTACTAACTTGGTGCACAATAGGGGATGGGGCACCAGAATTCCCATGCTTGCCATCACTTTTTGGTCTCTGTGTGTTCAAAGAGGCCTTTACTGGATGCAGGATGTTTCACCCATTCAAAAGTGTTCAGCAGTCAGGGGCTGAGTTCCTACTCTCTGCCTTGCTTAACAAGAGAGGCACTGGTCTGTTTCTTCTGTAGCTGCCAGTGGTGGGCATACCAGTCAGCTTCACTCTACAGGCAAGTTTTTTTTTCTTGCCTGGGAATTGGCTGCCACAGTGGTTATGATGCATGGGTTTTACTCACCATTCCACTTGGGCTCCTGTTTCCTACTGCTGAACCCTGACCAGGACTCCTCCTCCTGTGTAGGACTGATAGGTGGTGCAGGGATGGAAGTGGGTGAACTGACTCAAAACTTTTTACAGCCACTCAGCCCTCACCTTCACCATTCTTGTCTGGGTCTGAAACAAGGCAGAGGCTACGGCAACCAAAATCCCATGATTGTCATTGCTTTCTGGTCTCTGTGCACCATTGGGTGCAAGGTGTTTTGCCCATACAAAAGCGTTCAGGGCATTTCCATTTATTTGTGGCTGTGTCTCTACACTCTGTCTTTCTAGGCAAGAGAGGTGCTTGTCTTATAATCCACAGTGACCATCTAGCCACTCCCCTAATATCCAAGGAATTTAAAAAAAAAATTTTGAGTCTGAGATCTCACTCTGCCACCAGGCTTAAGTGCAGTGGCATAGTCACAGTTCATTGCAGTCCCAACCTCCTGAGCTCAGGTGATCCTTTCTCCTCAACCCCTCAAATAGCTGGGATGACAGGTATGCACCACCACTCCCAGTTAATTTTTTTTATGTTTTTGTAAAGAAAAGGTCTCACTATATTATCTAGGCTGGTCTCAACTTTTCATGTCCCTTGGTCTTCTCTGATAGGATATTAAAAGAAACAATAATAAAGTCTTTATTATAACAAAAATTATATATGGTTTTAAAATGAACCAAAATGTAAGTTATAATATTTTCCATAACTTCCATTTATTACAAAAGAATAAAGTTCCTTTTTTCCTAAAATAAACTGATTCATTCCAAATTTTAAAATATGTATAATTCTACTACATGGAACAATTATCTAATTTTGAGAGATATTATACCTCCATTTGTGGGATAAATTTTTAAAGTTTATAATCTTAATGACATAGCTGTTGTTCATTTCAGTTTATGGGTTTACACAAAATGTCCAACATGTGTAAGTAAAATTTTCTGACTATAGAGCAATAAAATTTTACCCATCATTGAGGCCACATAAGCACTACATTTCTTCATTTTACTTTCAATATAAAAATAATAATAATAAAACTATTAGTAGTGTTTACTTTTATGACAAAAATACAAAGGAAAATAAAATGCTATAGAACTTCAATAAAGAATCAATTGTGAAAACAAAACTGCCTTTTAATAAACTTAAACATATATGCCTTAATCATTTTGAAAATATGGTTGTGATATTTTATGCCACCCAATAAGGCTTGTATCTACTGACAATTCTTTCTTACCTATAAAGAGTACTGCAAGCAAATATGTTTTGTGGGAGCCAATATTGCCTTTGTGTATATTATAAAAGGTTATCTGCATATAATCTCAGTCATATTGCTGACTCCAGTGTAAATACCATTTTTATAGCAGTTCTCATAGTAAGATACTATATTAGCAGTATCAGCAATACCTAGAAACTTTTTAGAAGTGCACATTCTCTGACCCCACTATGACCTACTAAATTAGAAGCTCTCAAATGTGTTTAATAAGCAGGCCTTCCAAGTGTCTCTGAAAATGCTAGTGTTTGAGAACCACTACTGTAGACATCTGACTTGCTACATTAGCTGACTTATCTCAACTTAAAGGATGAAGACCCTCTGTCTCCATACCAGCAGTGGCAGATCCAATCTTTTCAGACTTTAAATTCCTCCTTTTACTTCTGTCTCCTCTGTCTTTAATCACACCCTTGAAAGGTTTTCCACTTTTGAGGATTCATGTGATTTGACCAGGTCTACTTAGATAATCCAGGATAATCTTTCTATCTCAATATCTTTAACCTTAATCATATGTATTTTGTTGTGTAAGACAACATATTTACAGGTTCTACAAATTGGGATGTGAACCTCTGTGGGGGAGAGGGCATTATTTTGCCTATCATTGTTCTGAACTCTATAACCTAGGAACCATGCTAGTTTTCCCAAGAGGGCTTTATAAGGATTTACTCCATAAAGACACATTCAGGAATAATTGAACTGTCATTTATGCCCTGGTAACAAGAAATACAGACTCCTATCAAATCTATGCAAATAATTACAAGCCATGAAAATAAGAAAATAAGGATTTTCAATTTCTGGAGGAGCCAGGCAGGGAAAACAAGATAGATACACATGCTTCATTTTTGTTTACAAAAATTTAGCCAATTAAATTATTATGAGTTACAAATATTTTAGGAGAAAAAGGGAGTTCCTTACATATGTAAAAAAATAGAGCAATACAACATCAGCAATATTCAGAATAAAGACCAAAGTCGTCTTCCATCAGCTCACTTGTTTTTATGTAGTTAATTCTTGTTCAGCTCTATCTTGAATTTAACAGTCTCGGGAACTCAGCTTTATTCTCCACTAGAATTCTGCAATTTGTGACAGTTTACTGGTAGTCAAAAATTAGTTAAAATTATGTCATCAGAAGCTGGTACCCATAATTACCTGTCATGTCCTTTTTCAATGAGCTCTGAGATAGTCCTTATTTGTTTAAGACAAAGTGCTATAACCTATAACTGATAACAAAAGCATTCAGGGAAGCATCAGTGTAAACTAAAAACTATTGTTAGATTACAAAAAATGCAAAATGTGGGTGATTAACTCAAAATTGAAAAGTTTATTTCTTTCTTTTTTTTTTTTTTTTTTAGTCAGGGTCTCTGTTACCCAGGCTGGAGTTCAGTGGCATGATCTTGGCTCAGTGCAACCTCATACTTTTGGGCTCCGGTAGTCCTTCCACCTAAGTCTCCTGAGTAGCTGGGACTACAGGTGAGTGCCACCATGCCTGGTTAATATTTTTAACTTTTGGTAGAAATTAGGTTTTGATATGCTGCCTAGGCTTGTCTTGAACTCCAGGGCTCAAGCAATCCTCCCGCTTTGGCTCCCAAAGTGCTGGGATTACAGGTGTGAGCCATTGCACCAAGCCAAAATTAATCATTTTCAAAGTGAAAGACTTGATAAGAGTTCATATGAAGAATAGTGCAACTTAAAAAGATATCTGGGTGTTTCTCTGGCATGCAAAATAAGATATTAAAATCAATGAAAGTGTTTTAGATAAAATATCTGTTTTTTATAACTATAAGCATGATAACCCTATTTTTGAAAAATTGAAATCTAATTTATAAAAATGGATAAATGTAATAATTACAGACAAAACTTCTTCAGATACAATGTATAATAATCCTGAGAGATAATATGCCATTAATATGCCAAGCATATAGTTATAAGCTACCAAGAATACATCAGGCATATCAGCTAACAATATTCAATAATTCTAAAGTAAGTCTAAAACAGGTATATACTGACAAAGCTTACTAGGTAAGTGTCATGAATCAGGAACCTGTGAAACATTGGCTTAGAAGTTGAAAAATTCAAAGTCAAAAAGTAGAGTAGCATCCAACTTAATATTTTAAAAAAACAACTGGAATAATGATTGATATACTATATTGCTCATTTCTGGTATCAGGTAATACATGGAGAGTGACGGTATCGATGAATCTTTAGGCACTATCCATACAGCACACAGTTTCTGAAACATCTATATTAGTAACATTTTGCCCATAGAAATTTAACCTAGGGATAATGAACATTTCTTCTGATTTGACATTTCTTCCCATGCAGCTTGTCAATAATAACATACCATATCAACTTAATTGTTTCCAGCATAGCCCTTTTTGCAAGATGAAAATCTTTGTGATTTTTCAGAAGGTCTCTGGGACATGTCAAATATAGTTTTTGGTACAAAACATATCCTGAATGCTTTCTATTACTTTATAATTAGGGTCCGATTTCAGAAAGAAAGATATGACAATACAGGAAAAAATAAGGTCATACACCTAGGGTAAAACCATATTAGATCATTAAAATTTATTTTCTTTCTTTAACATTTAAAGACAAATTTATTTTAATGTTTAAAGGGAAATGTTGTATCATGAAACATACTATCACTGTTTTTTGACATCTTGATTTTTTAAATGATTAAATAACAAAATGAAACAAAACACAACAAAAGTTTAAAAACATTAAGCACTTTATGTCCACTTAAAGGTAAATAAGAAAAGAAGTTAGGAACCATAAATTTGATGTTCACCTATAATTGAGTTACATGGAGAAGAAAGATGGTAAGCAGAAAAGAAACTATTTGGGGGATCATCATGACAAGACCATGAGAAAAAAATACGATGATTATTCTAGAGAATAAAATGGACTCAGAAACTACCTTTTGCTTATCAGTTTGCTGGTAGCACAATGTCCCTAATATTTCACTTGGACTGTACTGCTTTATATGGGTAATGAATGGGATTAATGGGGAGTCCAAGTGCTTCCAACTTGTTCTTGGCATAGTTAAGTATCCTAAAACCTTGAAAAAGAGTTAAGAGGAACGTATATATGCTAGGACTGATGATACTTCACCTGGCCCCAGTTCCCTAACAGATGCAAAGCTCCTGGTATTAATGCTTTCCAAACACAATAGGATCAAACCAGGTTTGAGAAAAATCAATGACTATGGCATTAGGTCTTTAATAACTCAAGTTTATGTCACGTAGGGAAGCCATGCTTTTACTTTGGGGCAAGAAGCAGAGCCTACGGGTATTCTGAGAGCAATTGCTGCCTCCTGGTATCCCATGTCTCAGAAAGCACTACCTTCATGCACACATCCTGAATACATACCAGCTCCAAAATAAACATCATGCAGAGGAGTTGTGTGGAGAAGGCAAGCTTTAATTTGGGAAAATTGCAGTTTTAGACAAACAACAGGTGTATATTCAGGTTTCTCAGGAAACAATGGTAGGCTTCTGGAAAGTATAAAAGTAGCTTTAAAAATTCTTGATTCTAACAAAAAAAAGGTAGAATTACATTTTAGATAGTTTGACTTGGAGTAAAGCAGAAAATGTAAAAGGCATTTGTCTGAATTATTGTACTGCCATTTCTAAAGGATTTAAAATTACCAAAGGATTTAAACATGTAAAGTTGTAAAGTAGAAAACTACATAATTACAATTTTAAAACTTGTCAGTTAAGCTCTTTATTTTACAAATGAAGGAGCAGAAATCCAGAGTTTATGTGAAATACCAAAGGTTATATAGACAGAAACAAAGCCAGACAGGAATGTACCCTCAATTCTCACACCCCCAAGGAAGTTTTACCCCCTTCTACCATATCACGCTCTCTATTTCAATCCATTGAACTGTGTTTCAGTCATTCATTATACAGTTAATAAGCATTTTTAAGTATCTACCAGCCACTGGACTAGGTACCCAAAGTGATGATCAAGCCACATAATCCTTATATTTTGGTATTATCAGAAAGGAAAAATGACAGAGTACATATATAGGGCCACATGGTGCTTAAAATAAAGTTGGAAGGTGAGACTTGATGATCAAATGCTAATGATTAGTGCATATTAAAAAGGATATTCAAGGGGAGTGTATTCCTTTAAGACAGCCTCACAGGTAGTGTTTATGTTTTATACTTAAAGTGAATGGACAAAGCATTGCTGGCTAGAATGCTCACATGAGGGAAAAAAAAAGAACTATTGCGTTTTTTAAAAAAAATCTTACATTGTTTTATACTTTAAAAAACTCTTATTAGCCACATAATTTAGTTTTTATAAATGTTTGTAATTTAGTTCCTATTTTTTTATGTAAGATAGGTGAGATTTACAAAGGTAATTGACGTGCTCAAGGTGAGTTAGTTAAAAAGTGCCTGAGCAAGGATTAGACCATAGGTTTTCTGATTTCTAATCCAGTGCTTTTATACAATAGTGTTACCATAGTGTTGAATAAATTATGGTTCAGATACAGTTCTGAAGCAAACAACCTCAGTAGCTGACTTGCCTAATTTTGTACAACAGACATTAGATCTGGTAATAGAGATACCAATTCATAATTTCAATGTCTTAATTATCAGATCTAATTTTTTAAAATGTTTCAAAATGTATGCTAAATTAGTTCAGGAAAATGGTTAACTACTTTTTTCCCAAAATTTTTCAAAATGTTGCAATTTTACTTCTTTCAGTTGTACATTTGCTATTAATAAGCATTTAAAATATCATCAGTATATTCAAGCTATTTAGTTGAAATCTAAATAAGATCTCCTCTACATTTTTCTATTAAATAAATACGTATTTACTATGATAATATAAGAAGAAATATATTTTAAAAGAAGGAATGACCATAATTACAGAATATAGAAAAAAATTAAACTGTTATTACATGCAATATTGGTTATTTCTGATCTCTGTATTTGAGGGCCAATAGAACATAGAAAGCTAACAAAAATAAACGAATATGTAAATAGGCAATGGTGATACAAATGCTACTGCTATAAAAAAATGGTTATTTTATAGCAGTAAATAAAAGATTTAAAATGTGTCTCAATTTTTATAATTTTTTTATTTTAAAGATATGGAGAGCCGGGCTCGGTGGCTCAGTCTGTAATCCCGCGCCTTTGGGAGGCTGAGATGAGTGGATTGCCTGAGCCCGCGGGTTCGAGACCCGCCTGGGCAAGCAAGACCTCATCTCTACAATAAATAAAAAAATTAGCCGGGCGTGGTAGCGCGCGCCTGTAGTTCCAGCTACTTGGAAGGCTGAGGTGGAAGAATCGCCGGAGCCCAGCAGGTCAAGGCTGCGGTGGCCGGGAGCAGACACTGCACTCCAGTCTGGGCAACAGAGTGAGACTCCAACTCAAAAAAAAAAAAAAAAAAAAAAAAGAAATACTAGCTATAGTAGTCAGGTAAACAAAAGTTATAAAAGGCATATAAATTAGAGAAGAAGTAAGACTATCTCTATTTGCAGATGGTATGAATTATATCAGAGAAATGCAAATCAAAACCACATTGAGATACCACCTAACCCCTGTAAGAATGGCCATCATTAATAAAACAAACAACAACAGATGCTGGCGAGGATGCAGAGAAAAAGGGACACTTTTACACTGCTGATGGGAATGTAAACTAGTGCAACCTCTCTGGAAGACAGTGTGGCGATTTTTGAAAGAACTAGAAATTGACCTTCCATATAACCCAGCAATTCCCCTATATATACCCAGAGAAACTCAAATCATTCTACCAAAAAGATACCTGCACATGTATGTTTATTGCAGCTCTATTTACAATAGCAAAAACATGGAACCAACCATGTTGCCCATTGAAGCTGGACTGGGTAAAAAATGTGGTACATATACACAATGGAATATTATGCAGTCATATAGAAAAACAAACATATGGACTTCACAGCAACTTGGATGGATTTGGAGTCAATCATACTCAGTGCTCTATCACAGAAACAAAGAACAGAGTACCATATGTTCTCACTCATAAGCTGAACTTGAACAATTATAATACTATAAGAAAGGGATTGGTAGTAGTGGGAAACTGTCAGGGAAGGGGGGTGGGTTTGGCAGTTGAGGGAAACAGCCAGGGGAGGGAGGGGCATACCTCATCAACAAGGGTACCTCCATAATCAACGTTTGTATACCTAACCCTGAATTGTACCCCACATCTTTAAAATGAAAAAAAGAAGAAAACCTAAAGACTCAACAACTAATAAATAAATTTGGTAAGATTGCAAGATAGAAAATCCACATTCAGATCACACACAGACACACACAGACACACACACACACACACACACACACACACACACACAAAGAACTATCCGAAAAAAGCTAAGAAACATCTCATTTACAATATCATGAAATGAACAAAATACGTAGGAATAAACTAAAGAGATGAAAGTCTTTTGTACTAAAATTAAAAATACTGATTAAAGAAGAGCTATAAATGGAAAACCATCTTGTGTTCAAACTACTTTAATTAAACCAATTTAGTACTGGAATAAAGCAGATACATTGACCCCTAGAACAGAATGAAGAGTCTAGAAATAAGTCTACAAATGTACAGTCAACCGATCTTCAACAAGGGCACCAAGAATACACAATGAGGAAAGCATAGTTTCTTTAAGAAATAGTGTTAGGAAAACTGGATAAGCATATGCAAAAGGAATAGATTAGATGTGTATCTTACACAATACAGAAGATCAACTCAATATAGATTACAGACATAAATGCAAGTCCTGAATCTGTAAAAGTTTTAGAAGAAAACATAGAGGGAAAGCTTCTTGACATTAATTGTGGCAATACATTTTAAAAGTTACACCAAAAGTACAGCGAACAAAAACAAAAGAGATTGTGTCAGTAAAACAACAACAACAACAACAACAACAAATCTAAAAAGGAAAGAATCAACAAAGTGAAAAAGCAGCCTATGGAATCGGAGAAAATTTTTGCAAATCATAAATCTCATAAACCATTAAGATCCAAAATTTACAAGTAACTCCAACTCAATCGTTAAACAACAACAATAAAAAGCAACAAAAAACTCAATTAAAAATGCACAAAGGGCTTGCATAGACTTTTACCCACAGAAGACACACAAAAGACCAACATATATGAAAGTATTTTAAACATCATGTGTCATCAGGGAAATGCAAATCTAAACTATAATGAAATATTTCCTCACATCTTAGAATGCTTATTATAAAATACAAAGGCAAAGATACAAAGTATTGTCAAGGTTGTGGAGAAACTGAAATGCTTGTACAGTGTTGCAAATGTAAAATAGTGATGGAAAACAGTATAGCTGTTCTTTAAAAAATTAAAAAGAGATCAATCATATAATCCAGCGATCTCACTTCTGGGTATTTATTCAAAGGAATTGAAGTCTCAAAGATATGTTAGTACTCAGGTGCTCACTGTGGCACTATTCACAATAACCAAGATGTGGAAACAACCTAAATGTCCATTGATGGATAAATGAATCAAGAAAATGTGATATGTACATACAATGGAATGTTATTCAGCATTAAGAAAGGACATTCTCCAATATGTGACAACCTGGATGAACTCTGAGTACATCATGCTAAGCAAAATTAGCCAGTCTCAGAAGGATAAATATTGCATAATTCCACTTCCCTATTGAGACAAGGGATAGCTAGAGAAACGCGAGGCAGAGAGACAAGGTGGGTTCTCCGGTAGCAACGTAGCAAACTTCCCTCTGGCCTCTCAGGCTGATACACACATATTGGTAGACAAGCTGGCTGCCAGCCTCTCAAGCTAGAGCTTAAGGACTCACTACTGGGATAGAGAAACAATCATTCAGCTGTCTGCCAAGTACTAGCCAATCATCTCAATCTTAGGGCTATATAAGCACCAGGTTTCAGCTCCAAATCGGCAACCCCTTCCGGTCCCTTCCTTCTGTGGGAACTTTTCTGTCTTCTTAATAAATCCTACTTTCTCACTTTCCTCATTCCTCCAGGACACAAGACAAGAAACCTGTCCTGAAAAGCTGTACAAGATCATCAGAGTCGAAGAGCCATGCACCCCAGAAGATGGCTTGCCAGTCAACTGAGCCAGCAGAACTGGGAGAGCTGCTGAAAGAAGGCAAGACTCCGAAAAAGAGACACTCCAGGGGCTAGGCTTGCCAGCCCACCAAACCAGCAACACTCTCAGGGCTTTGCTTACCGGCCCATTAGAGCAGACACTTCCCGGGTTAGGCTTACCAGCCCCCTTGAGTTGATCCTCTCTGGGGCTTGGCTGGCTGACCCATTGAGTTGACACTCTCAAAGCCCAGGCGGACCTGAAAAATCTGTGTCACCGTGAGTTATCTAAATTAGTCAAACTCATAGACACAGAGTAGGTTGGTAGTTGCCGGGAGCTGGGAAATTGGATAGAGAGTTGCTGTTTAATGGGTATAAAAGTTTCATTCATGCAAGATGAATAAATTCCAGATGTTAGGTATGCAACATAATGCTTATAATTCATACTGCATTTTGCACTTAGACACATCTGGAGAAAGTAGATAGATCTCATGTTAAGTATGCTACCATACTAAGGAAAAAGCTAAAAAAATTCATACAAACAAGAAAGTAAACAACTAATTAGAAAAAAAAGAAAGCACAGAATTTGAATTAATAAGACTATTATGGCATTTTTATTTCTACATGCTGATTAAGTGAGAGCACGTATAGTTTTATAGCCCAATTATTTAATAGGTCCAATTTTGCCATTGCTAGTCTTGATTAGGAATGTTAAAACTTTTTTTTTTCAGAAATCATTTAGGTACATTTGAGCTCCTTGTAGGTCCTGAGTGTTTGGCCTTTGTCAGATATGCAGTTGGAAATCCTTGAGTTTCCTATATGTAAAGCTGAATGTATTATAGATTAATTTCTATAAACAAACCAGAATAGCTATTTTCCTGAAATTACAGAAGAACATATAGGTAAATGTATGAATTTGCTTCAGAAATAGAAAAGTTATGCAAATATATTTTTCAAAAAATTAGTTTTCAATCACTAAACAAAATTAGTAAAGAAAATTCATTAAACTTGTCAAGTTTAGGCAAATTGTCATAAAGTTAAAAAGGTTTAAAGTGAAAACAAAAGCAATGTTTTTTATTGAGAATGTTGATTAGAGAATGAAATGACAATGTAATTAACACCACTGGATCCATCAGAGGGCCATTACTGGGAAAATAGGAAGTTTCTGTAAGTTTCCTTATGAATTTTACAAGGTAGTTATTTTTCCACTTGGCAGGATAGTTATTTTTCCTCTTGGCAGTGAACTGTGGGCAGCTCCCAGCCAATAGACAGTAATAAACCAGGGCTGTCAGACATAGAGCTGCAGGAAAAGGAATTGTGCCAATAATGTGAATGAACTTGGAAGTGGATTCATTCCCAGTTGAGATCCCAGATGAGAACACAGCCTGACCAACATCTTGAGTATTGCGTTGTGAGACCATGAGTAAAAGACCCAGTGAAATTGTGCCCAGATGCTGGATTCACTAAAATGCTAGGATAATGTGTGTTGTTATAAGCCACTAGATTTGGGATAATTGTGTACACATCAATAACTACTTTACATTTTAGGGGATACTGTTTTTCTTTACTTTCTTAAGTCTTATTTAAAGAGGCTTAATAATTCTTCCAGACATTTGTTTTCCATGTTAATTTTTTTAAAAAGCTGATGAGTCTCTGCTGGAATTTGTTTTTATCTTTTTTATTTAAAGGTCTACTTAGGTACATAAAACATTCAAAACTTTCCACTGGGCATAGAAGTTCCATTTTTGTAGATATTGTTAACTGGTTCATAATGAGTAAAAACAAAAAAAGGATAAAGTTTTGAGAAGTATAAAAAGGATAGTTATTTTGGGATTTAAAATAAAACCACATTTTCATGCAACACCACACAAAAGCAGATGGCTCTATGATTGGAAAGCCAATATACTAATCACTTCAAAAACCTTGGATAGCAGTAAACATTAGAATCCAGCTTAAAAGAAAAAATAAACAAATTTGCAGTCATCTGCCACTTGAAAGAGGATAAGATTGTCACTGAACAGAAATCTCTAAATGATAAACCATTACATTAAAATTGCAGTCTATATCGATGTGACCAATGAAGATCATTAATTGTCAAGGTGTAAATCAAAATCAGACCAAAGCATATTTTTAAAATTAGAAATTCTTGGTACTTACAGTGAACTACATGCTTAAGTGTTCTAGGAATGCCAAGTTCATGTTCCAGCATCTCATTTCATTTTCAGTTTCTCAATGAAACCTCTGGAGTCAAGAGTAACTCAAAACTAATATGAGTCCAATTAGATATTTAAATTATATTTTGGTGAAGCAAGTCTTAGGGATATTCTTGGCCAATTATCAAGGGAATCGTCACTTCTTTTAACTTGGACACTAAATTAGCTGACAGTGATTTTTGTTGTTATTTATTTATTAATTTATAGCAACGGCAGGTTCCAATCCCTGAGAAATCACTATAAAGCAGAAGCATTTTTCAGCAAAGTTCTTTTCATTTTTTTCCATAATCAAATCTAATTAACACTGATTCCCTCAGAGATATGTTACAGAGGTTTCCTTTTGTGAAATGTTGATATATTAGAGTAAATCTGGTGATGACTTTGTATCTAAATGAGTAAACAAAAGAGAAGCTTGCCTACAGGAAAGGTTGCTGAACACAATCTCTTCAGTTTATTCATTGTAGTCTAACAAATTGCCCTAATTTAGTGACTTGAAATCCATTTTATGATTTCTTATCAATGTGAAGGCCAGAAATTTAGGCAATGTTTTGCTCTCTGTAATTTTAACTATTGTTCATTTAGTGGCATTTAGCTGGTAGTTTGGCTGGTGTTTATAATCTAACGTACTTTATGCATAGTCTGTGCTTTGGGATAGATGGCCAGAAGTCGGCTTGGTAGAGTTTACTAGAGAGCTTACGTAAATATCACTGTAGAATGGAGCTCTTCTTACATTACAGTATTTGAGGAACAAACATTCTGGAGTTTCAGGAAGAAACTTTAAATGCTTATTAGGATTTAGCTTTAGAAGCACCAAAATGTCATATTTGTTATGTTGTATTACTCAAGGAAAGAATAAGGCCAAGTCAGATCCAAGTGGTTGGGGAAAGTGGTGAAAAAGAGGAGAAACAGATTTTCCCATTGAGAAAATGGCATCTGTATTCATATGAGTATACAGATGATGTATATTATGAACACAGTTACTTCAGTCTGTACTCTGGCTCAAACAATTTAACTTTGGTGATGATTTTTTTTTAAATAGATTATGATTTTTAGGGCACTTTTTGATTCACAACAAAATTGAGGGGTAGGTAGAGAGATATCCCAAATACCCTTTCCTCCACATATATACACATTATTAATATCATTCTCTAAAGTGGTACTTTTATTTTTTAATTGGTGAATCGACATTGAACTACAATTTATATTAGGGTTCACTCTTGATGTGCATTCTGTGGATTTGGACAAATGCATAATTACATATATCTAACATTATAGTATTCTACAGTGTATTTTCAAATCCTTAAAAATCCTCTATACTGGTATATTTATTTCTCTCTCCCCACTAACACCTGTAAACCACTGATCTTTTTAATGTCTCCATAGCTTTTCTATTTTTCAGATGCCATATTACTTCAATAATACAGCTATGTGATCTTTTCAAATTATGGTCCTTCATTTAGTAATATGCATTTAAGTTTCCTTCAAGTCCTTTTCTGTGACTTGATAGTATATTTCTTTTTAGTGCTGGAAAATATTCCATTGTATGGATATGCTACAGTTTATCCATTTATATGTTTAAGGTCATCTTGGTTGCCTCCAAATTTCAGAAATTATGAATAAAATTGAAATAATTGTCCATAGGCAGATATTTGTTTGGACATAATTTTTCAACTTTTTGGGGTATATTTTTTAAAAAATTTAAAGGTATGGGGTACAATTCAGGGTTAGTTATACAAATGGTCATTATGCAGGTACCCTTGTTGATAAGATGTACTCCCTCTCCCCTGGCAGTTCTGCCAATTCCTTTTTTTAAAATTTTTTTTTTTTTTTTGAGTTGGAGTCTCACCCTGTCGCCCAGACTGGAGTGCAGTGGCCGCTCCCAGCCACCGCAGCCTCGACCTGCTGGGTTCTGGTGATCTTTCTGCCTCAGCCTTCCAAGTAGCTGGAACTACAGGCGCGCGCTACCACACCCGGCTAATTTTTTTTATTTATTGTAGAGATGAGGTCTTGCCAAGTTGCTCAGGCGGGTCTCGAACCCGCGGGTTCAGGCGATCCACTCACCTTGGCCTCCCAAAGCACTGGGATTACAGGCTGAACCACCGAGCCTGGCACCAATCCCTTTCTTATAGTATTATGATAATTGTTCAAGGTCTGCTTATGAGTGAAAACATTTGGTACTTTCTTGGGGTAAATTTTGTGGAGCGTAGTTGCGGGTCATATGGAGGAGTAAGTTTAATTTTTTAGAAACTAAAAAAATGTATTCCAAAATGTCTGTGATATTGCTGCTTTCCACTATAATCAATGATAGTTCCTGCTGTTTTACACCATTGCCAGCAATTGATGTTTTCAGTATTTTGGATTTTGGACATTCTAATACGTGTGTAGTGATATCTCATTGTTGTTTTAATTTGCATTAATTTGATGACATTATGTGGAACATGCTTTCCTATGTTTATTGGCCATCTTATACATGCTCCACATAATGTCCTTCAAGTGTCTGTTGAAGTCTTTGGTCCATTTTTTAATGAATTGTTTTCTTACTGTTGAATTTTAAAGGTTCTTTCTCTATTTTGAATAACGGTACTTTATCAAGAATGTCTCTTAAAAATATTTTCTCCCATTCTGTCTTCTCTTCTCATTCTCTTGGCAGTGTCTTTCTCAGAACAGAAGTGTTTAATTTTAATGAAGTCCAGTTATCAATTCTTTCTTTCATGATTTGTTTCGTTGGTGTTGGTCTTGTATCTAAAAGGTTATTGCCAAACCCTAGGCCATCTATACTTTTTTTTATCTTATCCTGTAGGAGTTTAATAGTTTTGCATTTTAAGTTTAGGTCTATGATTCATTCTGAGTTAATTTATGTGAAAAATATAAGGTCTGTATCTAGTTATTTTGTTTGTTTGTTCAATGTGTATATTCAGTTGTTTCAGTTGTTGAAAAAACTTGCTGAAAAAACTACCTTTGAAAAATGTCCTTCAAGTGTCTGTTGAAAAAGCTACCTTTTCTTAATTTTATTGCCTGTGCTCCTTTGTCAAAGATAGTTGACTTCATGTGGGCTGATATACGGTCAAGTTATTCTGGTTTATTCATCTAGTTAACTGTTATTTCACTAATATCCTACTGTAATTTATAGTAAGTTATATTTAGGTAGTAACAGTTCAACTTTATTCTTCTTCAGTATTCTGTTGGTTATTCTGTCATTTACCTCTCTACATAAGCTTTAGAATCAGTGTGTAGATTCACACACACACACAAAAGGTGGAATTTTGATTGGGAATGCATTGAATCTAAAGATTATATTGGGATTAATGATATCTTGATAATATTGAGGTTTTGTAACTATGAACATGAAATATCTCTCCATTTATTTATTTTTTTTAATTTCATGCTTCAGAGTATTTTGCCTTTTCTCTTAAAAATCTTTCACATATTCTGTCAGATTTATGCCTAAGTATTTAGTTTTTGGAAAGGCGAATGTAACTGGTATTGTGTTTAAAATTTTATATTTCACTTTTTTATTGCTGGTATATAGGAAAGCAATTGACTTTTGAGTATTAATGTTGTAGACTGCAACATTGTTGCAATTGCCTATTAGTTCCAGGAATTTATTTTGTCAATTAAAAATAAATTCTACATAGACAATCATGCCATCTACAAAGATAGTTTTGTTCTCCCTTCCTACTCTGTACACCTTTTAATTTTTTTTCTTGCCTTATCATATTAACTAGGACATCCGTGCAGTGTTAAAAGTTGTAGTTGTGAGTGAAGACATTCTTGCCATGTTTCTGATATTAGTAGAAAAGCTTCAAGTTTCTCACAAGTATGATGTTAGCTGCAGTTTTATTTATTTTTTGTAGTCTTTATCAAGTTGAAGAAACTCTTCTATTCCTAATTTACTAAGAATTTTCAATCGTGAGTGTGATTTGGACTTTGTCTAATGATTTTTCTGCATCTATTGATTGGTCATATGATTTTTTTTCTTTGACTTGTTGATGTAATGAATTACATTCATTAGTTTTTAAATAGCGAACCAACTTTGTATACTTGAAATAATTCCCACTTCGTTGAGGTGTATAACTCTTTTTATATATCACTGGATGCAATTTCTTAGCATTTTGCTGAGTATTTTAGCATCCATGTTCATTAGACGCATTGTCCTGTAGTTTACTTTTCTTATAATGTCTGGTTTTGTTATTAAGGTAATGCTGACCTATAAAATGATCTAAGAAGTGTTTCTGCTTCTTCTATCTGATGCAATTTCCTTCCTAAACGTTTGGTAGAATTCAACAGTGAAACCATCTGAGCCTGGTGCATTCTGTTTGGGGAAGTTGATGATTATTGATTCAATTTCTTTAATAGAATAAGACTACTAAAATGGTCTCTTTTTATTTGTGAATATTGTGTCATTCAAAAATTGACCCATTTCATTTAGGTGATCAATTTTGTGAGGCTACAGTTGCACATAGGATTTCTTTTTTATCTTGCTCATGTACATGTGAACAAACATGATGTCCCCACTTTCATTTTAGGTGTCAGTAATCGGTCCTTTTTAATTCTTTTACTTTGTATGGATAGAGGCTTATGAATTTTATTAACCTTTTCAAAGAACCAGTTTTTGGTGTCATTGATTTTCTTTGTTGATTTTTTTGATTGTTTGTTTCAAATATATTTATTTGTGCTCTAATTTTTGTATTTTTTCTTCTCACTTTAAGCTTGATTCTTCATTTTTCAGTTTCCTAAGGTGTTTCAAAAGTATAGATTATTAATTTTCAATCTATTTTTTCTGATGTATGCATGTAATGCTATAAATTTCACAAAAAAGCACTACTTTTGTTGCATTCTGCAAATTTTGGTAACTCTCATTTCCATTTCCATTTAATTCAAATTTTTAAAAATTTTCTGATTTTTTTCCCTTAATTTGTATGTTATTAGTTGTACATTCTTTAATTTCCAAACATTTGGGATTTTGCAGCTATTGTTCTGTTATTAATTTCTAGTTTAACTTCATTGTGGTCTGAGAGCAGACACTGTAATATTTATATTCTTTTAAATTGGTTAAGGTGTGTATTTTTTTGACTCTGAATATAGTCTATATTCATAAAATTGCATATGAACTTGAGAACATGTATTTTTGTGATATCACACTAAGTAGTCTATAACATTCACTGTATCCAGTTGATTATTTGTGTTGTCAAGTTCAATATTTCCTTATGATTTTCTGCTTGAATTATCATTTTTGAGGGCAATTCAGGAACAAGTATATCCAAAAGAATATAGAAAAGGAAACATAATTGTACAGTAAATAATTGTACACATGTGTGGTACTTTAAAAGTATGAAATGTCAGTGTTCTTTTAAAATTATACATAAATCTGCCTGATTTGCATTTCTACTATATAAATGCTATTACTGAAACAAAACAATTATAGAATGGGTTAAGAATGACAAATACCTGTAATCAATATTTGGATAATTAAACAATATGAATTGGAAAAATAACAATTTTATTGTTTTAGGACACTTCGTGTATAATTATATATTCTTAAGATACATAAATGTAAGACTGTTTAAGTAATTGAACAGGCATTGTGTATTTCAATTAAAAATAAGAGTTCCATATTTCTTTCTGTTCCATAATACAATGAGATACGTTTTACTTTTCTTTTTGTTATTTGCTAATAATACTACTATGATAGTAATCATTAATGTATGAGAAAGCAAGAAAATACAAGAAAAAAGAAAAAACAGATGGAAAACATTAAAGAAACTAGCAAGTTATTTTAAATGATTTAATTAAAAGACAGAGAGTATAAATTAGATTAAAATTAACTTCCAACAATGTGCTATCTACAGAAGAAAAAAACTTTTTTTTTTTTTGAGTTGGAGTCTCACTCTGTCGCCCAGACTGGAGTGCAGTGGCCACTCCCGGCCACCGCAGCCTCGACCTGCTGGGCTCTGGCGATCCTTCCGCCTCAGCCTTCCAAGTAGCTGGAACTACAGGCGC
>CAUYQG010173699.1:0-14632 GCA_963574415.1 Tarsius wallacei
ACTCCAAAGCTGGGAATTTGAAAATCTGCGAAGTTTGAGATAGATGGTTCTTTGTAATGTCAACAACTCAAATTGTGTTCTGGGTTCTAAAAAAGAAAACATTTGAGAACAAGAATAAGAAAATTTTTCCATGCTTTTTAAAAAAATCACCAATTCATTCATTTTCCCATGAATCAATTCAACAATATTAATCAAGTACCTGTTAAGAACTTGCCTCCTTACTAAAGATGCAAATAAAAAGTTGAGTAAAATAAAAAAAAAAACAAAGAAGATACTTTACAATGATAAATACAGTCTATTCTGAATACCCAAGAGAAATAATTATTTCCATACCAAATAGCATTACATTAACAAAAAAAGAAAAACAGTGAGATTCCAATAAAATCATTGGTCCAATGTGTGATTTCAAAGGACTATTTTCAGAATCTGACATACAAATGAACAAAAAATACTTAGGATAGGATGGGCTATATTAATTTATTAGCCAAGTGGAATCTTTCAATACTCCTAACAACTATTCATATAGTTAAGTGGATTCCAAAAGCAGTAGCAGAAATAATTTCAAGTTGGTGAATGCAATAGAGAGGAACCTAACAGCCTACTCCACTTTTAAACCAGCGAGTATTGTCATCTCTAAAATCATCCCATGCCACTTGGCCTCCAAGTCATCCTGGAAGAAAAGAACTAGAACCTTGATAGATACATTTAAAAATGTTATTATCTTAGTCTACTTGGGATGCTATAACAAAATATCATAAACTTGGGTGGTTTATAAATACCATAACATTTATTCTCACAGTTCTTGAGACTGGGAAGTCATAGGTCAAAGCAGATTTGATGTCTGGTTGAGGGCCCATATCCTAATTCATAGACAGTGCCTTCTTGCTGTGTTCTCACATGGTGGAAGGGCAAGGGGTCTCTCCCAAGTCTCTTTTACAAGGTCATTAATCCCATTTAAGAGGGAGGACCCCTTGTGACCTAATCACCTTCTAAATAACTCACCTCTTAATATCATCACCTTAGGGGTAGGTTTTCAACATATGAATTTTGAGGGGACACAAACATTTCAATCATAGCAGTCATCCTCACATAAGCTTTCAAAGGCACATGGATTATTGGTGTATGGAATGAATAGGGTGGCTGCTTCCACAGGGAAGCAAAGGTAGTACTATTATAAGCATGAGAGAAATGCAGGTAGAAAGCATCCAATTTCCAACTTTGGACACAATTGAGTGAGAAGGGGGATGATAGTACTGAAAATAGTTGTTGACCTAAATTTTGATGCTGGGTTGTTTCCATCAGTCAATAGTAGATATGACTAACTATGAGCAATAATATGATAAAATATATAATTTGATATCCATATCCAACAGAATTAATTTTAATTCCAATCTAACCCCTATAACATATTAGAAAATCAAAATGGATTACAGAAATAAACATGGAATACAAAACTATAATAAAACCAAGGAAGAAAATATAGGGAAAATCTTCGTTATTGAGATATAGAACAAGAGTTCCCAGCTTTGATATCAAAAGAAGTTCATAAAAGAAAAAAATAACAAATTGGACTTTATTGCAATTAAAATTTTTGTTCTGCGAAAGACACTGGTAGAAGAATAAAAAGACAACCTGCTGGCGGGAAAAAACATTTGCAAATCACACATCAAACAAAACATTTGTACCCAGTTTTTATAAGGAATATATAAGGAACTCTCAAATCTCAACAGTAAGAAACAACTCAATTAAAAAATAGACAAAAGGATTGAAAAGACACTTCATCCAAGAGTACATATGGGTGGCAAATAAGAATGTTAAAAACACATGCTAACCAAAAATGTGTAAGAAAAAGAAATTTGGGGAGATTTAGTTCAGCATAGCCAAGTTGGCACCTCAGAGAGCTCACAATTGATTAGTGGTACTATATATTGTCTATACAAATAATATTATTTGCTCTTCCATCAGTCAATTGATAGATATAGAGATCTTTTTAATTTTGGACTGTTAAGAATGAAACATCTTTGAACATATTTGTACAAGTATTTTAGCAGAACTGTTTTAATTGCTGTGGGAAGACTATCTGGGAGTGGGATTTTGGAGTCATACGATAAATGTGTATCTAACTTCACAAAAAAACTGCCAAACTGTTTTTGCTAAGTAGCCTACCATTTTGCATTTCCAGCAACAGTTCCACATTCCTGCCAATACTTGCCACTGTCAGTCTTCTTGATTATAGCCATTCTATTAAGTGTCTAGTAGTATTTAATTTTCATTTCCTTAATAGTGATGTTGATCATCTTTTCACATACTTATTTGCCATCTGAACCTCCTTGTTGAGTGTATGACCAAATATTTTGCCCATTTTTATTAGATTACTATCTTCTTACTTGTGAGTTGCAGGACTTCATATTTTAAGATCATTTAAAAACATACACTTTTTATTTTTAGTAGTTTTAGAATCACAGAAATGTTGCAAAAATGACAAAGTCAGGTCCCATACATCCCACACCTAATCTGTTATCAACATCTTACTTTGGCATGGTATATTTATCCAGCATGACTAATGAACTGATAATGACATGTTATTTACTAAAGGCTATATTTCCTTAGTTTTTACTTTATGCCCCTTTATATTTCAGGATCCAATTGAAGTTTCCACAGTACATTTAGTCATCTTGTGTCTCCTTAAGTTTCTCTTGACTGTGACAGTTTCTTAGATTTTCCTTGTTTTTGATGATCTTGACTGTTTTGAGAAGTACTGGTTTGGTATTTTGCACAAGGTCCCTCAACTGAGATTTATCTGATGTTCATAATTAGATTGAGGCTGTGAATTTATCTGAGAATGCCCTTGTTTTCCTCTTCATTCCTGAAGGATATTTCTTTGGGCGTATAATTTACCACTGGCAGTTCTTTTTCTTTCAGTACTTGAAAAATGGTGTTTCACTTCCTTCTGGTCTCCATGATTTCAGATGATAAATACCTTGCTCATCAAATCGGTGTTCTTCCATAAATAATGTGTTGTTTCCTTCTGGCTGTTTTAAAATTGTTTATATGTTTTTAGGTCTCTGAAATTTAACAATAAGCTATATTTGTGTGGATTTCTTTGAGTTTATCCTGTTTGAGTTTAGTTCATCTTCTCAAATCTGTAGGTTTATGTCTTTGGCCAAAATTTGGAAGTTTCCAGTTATATTTCTTTGAGTAATTTTTCAGTTCAACCCTCTCTCTTCTTCTGCTACAACTACAATGTTCCAAAAATGAGTTCTGTGGCTATTGTTCCAAAGATCCTTGAGACTCAATGTTTTTTAAAACAATCTATTTTTTTCTCTGTTGTTAAGATTAGATAAATTATATTGATTTTGTCCTCAAGTTCACTCGTTCTATCTCCTGTCTCTCCCACTCTATCATTCATCAAATTTTAAAATGTTGGTTATTATATTTTTCAGTTTACAACTTCCATTTGGTTTTTAAAAATATTTCTATTACTTTGCTGTACTTTTCTAATTTTTACTTCATTTCAAGGGACTTTATAATTGCTTGTTAAAGCATTTTTATGATGGCTCCTTTAACATCTTTGTCAGATAATTCCAACGATTGATTTGTCTCCTGGTTTTGAGGAGTGATTTCTTTTTTTGTTTGTTTGTTTTTACCGTATCCTGGACATCTTAAATATTATATTGTGAAGTCCTATTTGATCTTCTAGTCTTTAGTAGGAAGTCTTCATGTTGAGGGTCCAACTGGGTGTGCATTTTCAACTCCTCATCCACTGATATTAAAGATAAGGAATGGGGAGACAGAGTCCAATTACCACATTCCCCTACATCATGAGTTACCCCCTTTAGGGGCTGGGGAGTGAAACCTGATAGTGCTTAGTCCTATCTTAATAGTGTCAAGTTTGTAGCTACTGTGTGGGAGTGAAAGCTCAGTAGCTGCTAAACCTTTCCCCCATCCCCACCATACTACCCTGGTAAGGGAATTGGAGCACAGTCTCATTTAGCCCAGCAAAGATGGAAGATCAACTTCCTCCCTGGACTTACTATCAGCACCTGACAGGGGATCAGAATTCTGACTGCTTCAGCTAGACTGGAGGTTGTGGTGAAAGATTAGCTGCCCACTTTGACCCTTTGAAATCACAGAGGTTAAGGGTGAATTTTTTTCCATTGATGTTGGATTGGAGTAGGGCAGTTATTGCCAAAAGGTTTACTGTTGTCGGACCACCTTTTGCTAGTCCTTTGACTGGGGGAAAAAAAAACCTTTACTAGAAGTTTTTTTTTTTCTTTCTTTCAACGGTGCCTATTGACTTTCAGGGTTGTAGTCTTCTCTATCCAGGGATCTATGGAAGGCAATAAGGAAACTGAGGGACTCACCACTGTGTTGTGCACTCAAGTTCCCAGATCCCTGGGTTGTCCACCTTATTATTTCCACCTTTCAGAGTTTTCTTTTTTTTTTTTTTTATTGTAGAGACAAGATCTCACCAAGCAGAGTTTTCATTTGCTTGTTGTTACACTATGTCCATTTTTTTTAGTTGTACCAATGAGACAGAATTTTCAAATGTTTTATCCCATTCAGAAGGTTTTTTGTTCACTCTGTTGATTATTTCTTTTGCTGTGCAGAAGCTTTTTAGTTTAATTAAGTCCAATTTGTCTATTTTTATTGCAATTGTTTTTGGGGTCTTTATAATAAATTATTTGCCTAGCCCAATGTCCAGAAGGGTGCTTCCTAGGGTTTTCTTCCGGAATTTTTATAGTTTCAGGTCTAGCATTTATGTTTTCAATCCATCTTGAGTTAATTTTTGTATATGGTGAAAAATAAGGGTCCAGTTTTATTCTTTTGCATATGGCTAGCCACTCTTTCCAGCATCATTTATTGAATAGGGTGTCCTTTCTCCATTGTTTATTTTTGTCAAATTTGTCAAAGATTCATTGATTGTAAGTATATGACTTTATTTCTGGGTTTTCTCTCCTGTTCTTTTGATCTATCTCTCTATTTTTGTATCAGTAACATACTGTTTCATTTACTAAAGGCTTGTAGTATAATTTTATTTCAGGCAATATGATGCCTCTGCATTTGTTCTTTTTACTTAGGAATGCTTTGGCTATTTGTGCTCCTTTTTGGTTCCATGTGAACTGTAGGATTTTTTTTTCCTAATTCTGTGAAAAATTATGTTGGTAATTTGACAGGGCTTGCATTAAATCTGTTGATTGCTTTGAGAAGATGGCCGTTTTAACAATATTGAATCTTCTATCCAGGATCATGAGATGTTCTCCATTTGATTGTGTCATCTATAATTTCTTTCATCAGTGTTTTATAGAGATCTTTCACCTCTTTGGTTAAATGTAGTTCTAGGTAATTTTTGTGGCTATTATAAATGGACTTGAGCTCTTTAGTTCTCAGCTTCAGTGTTATTGGTGTATAGAAATGTTACCACGTTTTATACATTGATTTTTGTATCTTGAAACTTTTTTGAAATTCTTTATCAAGTCTAGGAATCTTTTGGAGAAGTCTTTAGGGTTTTCTAGGTATACAATCATATCATTAGTATATAGAGATAGTGTGACTTCCTTTTTACTAATTTGAATTCCTTTTATTTCTTTCTCTTGTCCGAGTTCTCCGGCTAGGACTTACAGTATGGTGTTAAATAGAAGCAATGAGAGTGGACATCTGTGTCTTGTTCCAGTTCTTGGGAGAAATGCATTTCTCTATTAAGTATGATGTTGGCTGTGGGTTTGCCATGTATGGTTTTATTATTTTGAGACATGTTTTTAATACCTAGTTTATTGAGGTTTTCTATCATGAAGGGATGATAGACTTTTTATCAAATGTCTTTCCTACCTTCATTGAGATGATCATATAAATTTTGTTTTTAATTTTGCCTAAATGGTGAATCACGCTGATTTGAGAATGTTGAGCCATTTTTGCATCCCTAGAATAAAACCCAATTGATCATAATGGCTTATCCCTTTTAATGTGCTGTTAGGTTCAGTTCACTAGTATTTTCCCTGAGGATTTTTGCATCTATGTTTGTCAGGCCTATTGACTTATACTCATCTTTTTTATTGTGTCCTTGCCTGATTTTGGTATCAGCATGATACTGGTTTCATAGAATGAGTTAGAGAAGAGTCCCTTCTCATTTTTTAAAAGAATAGTTTCAGTAAGATTGGTACCAGCTCTTGTTTGTATGTCTGGTAAAATTCGATTGTGAATCCATTTGGTCCTGGAATTTTTTTGTTGGAAGAATCTCCTTTACTTATTTGTTTGTATTACTTGTTGTGCTTTGTTCACAATTTCTATTTTTTCCTGATTCATTTTTGGAAGGTTGTATGTTTCCAGGAATTTATCCATGTTCTCTATGTTCATAGTAGCCTCTGATAATAATTTGTATTTCTGTGGTATCAGTTGTAATGCTACCTTTATCATTTCTGATTCTATTTATTTAAGTCTTTGATTTTTTTCTTTTTTCTTTGGTTAACCTAGTTAGCAGCCTATCAATTTTGTTTATCCTTTCAAGGAAACAACTTTTTATTCATTAATTCTTTGTATCATTTTATTTTTTTATCTCAATCTCACTTAGTTCTGCTCTGATTTTTGTTCTTTCCTTTCTTTTGCTATCTTTGTATTTAGTTTGTTCTTGTTTTTCTATCCTTGAGGTGCAATGTTGAGTTGTTGATTTCTGATTGTTTTATGTTTTTCATATATAAACTTTCCTCTCAGGACTGCTTTTTCTGTGTCCCAGAGGTTTTGGTATATAAGATCTATATTTTCATTTTTCACAACAAATGTTTTTATTTCAACCTCAATTTCATGTTTTCCCAAGACTCATTTAGAAGCAAGTTGTTTAGTTTTCATGTAGCTGTATAGTTTTGAGAACTCCTCTTGTATTGATTTCTAATTTTATTCCACTATGGTCTGAGAAGTTACTTGACCTAATTTTGATTTTTAAAAAAATTCTTGAGACTTGCTTTATGGACAAGCATACGGTCAATATTGGAAAATGTTCGATATGATGATGAGAGGAATGTATATTATTTGGTTGTTAGATAGAATGTTCTGTAGATACCCATTGAATCTATTTGATCTATAGTCCAATCTGAGTCCAAAATTTCTTTGTTGATGTTCTGCCTTGAGGATCTACCTGTCTAGTGATGTCATTAGAGTATTGAGGTTTCTCACTATTATTGTATTGCTATCAATATGGTTTTGGTTGTTGTTGTTTTTGAGGGGGGCTTGTTTTATGAATCTGAGTGCTCTAGTGTTGGTTGTATATATATTTAGGATAGGTAAATTTTCTTGTTGCATTGAAACTTTTATCATTATATAATGCTCTTCCTTACCTTTTTTTTTTTTTTTTTTGGCTGTTGTTGGTTTAAAGTCTGTATTATCTGATTTGAGAATGGCTGCTTCTGCTAACTTTTGTTTTTCATTTGCATGATCTTTTTTCACTCATTTACTTTGAGTATGTAGCTGTCTTTAGCCATTAGGTTGGTCTCTCATAGGCAGCATGAAGTTGGGTGTTGTTTTTTATCCAATTATCCACTATTATCTTTTAAATGGAGTATTTAGACTATTTGCATTCAAGGTTAAAACTGATATGTAAGGCTTTTTCCTGTCAGTGTGTTGTTAGCTATCTGCCTTAGGGTTTCAATTGCATAATTGCTTTAAATAATCTGTGAGCTTTGTACTCTTGTGACCTTTTATTGATGGTAAGTATCGTTATTACATTTCTGTGTTTAGGACTCCTTTGAATGTTTCTTGTAGGGATGGTTTAGTGGCAATGAATTCCCTTATGGTTTGTTTTCTGGAAAATACTATTTCTCCTTCACTTAAAAAATTCTTTTGTCTTTATTTTTGTCTAAGTGGGTTAATTCAAAAGACCTGTCTTCCAGCTCTGAAATTCTTCCTTCCACTTGGTCTAGCCTTTTGTTAAAGCTTTCAACTATGTTTTATAATTCCTTCAATGGATTTTTTTATTTCTAGAAGTTCTGTTTCTGTAATAATGCCGGTCTGTCCTTTCACATCCTGAACTTTTTTTACTGGTTTATTTGTGTCGTTTTTCAGCTTTCTCCTGGATCTCATTGAGTTTCTGTAATGTCAGTATTTTGAACTATTTATCTGGTATTTCAACAGTTACATTTTTGTTAGGGTCTATTGCTGGAGAGTTAATGTGCTCTTTTAGGGGTGTTGTAACACTCTGTTTTTTCATACTTTCAGTTTTGTTTCTCTGGTTCTTTCTCACATGGATAAACTCACTTTATCTTTCCTTTCTTAGAATTTGCTTTCATTTGAACAGGATCCCCCACCACCACCAGGCAGTGTCCATAAGGTATGTTGTGGAGGGTCCTTTGGGTTTGGTTCTGAGTGCCTTCAATGGCAACAAGTCTGTATAAGTTCCTTGGAAATAAATATTGTATGTTGGTTTTCCCACATGCTGGTTGTAGTAGTAGTGTACTGGTGGTGTGGGCTAGCTCACAGCTTCCTGTTGGGCTAGGATGCTGTAGGTCTTGAGAAGCTTATTTTGTTCCTCATTGCTGTGTGCTTGTGTGTCTATGCCCTACCACCATAAATGTGACTGATCTCATCTAAAACATACAAATTTTAAATGCTAAGAGAGTAGGTTGGAGTCCCTGTTTAAATTTGTGAAAGTAAGCTTAAGGCAAAAGAATATGCTGCTAGTTTGAATAATAAAAAAAATAAGTTACTCTTATTCCCTCAAAAACTGTCTAGGAATAAAATGTGAATATATTCAAAGATGTATGCTAAGAGGGACAAGTATTTACACATGTATCTGTGAAAGATGGTCCTTCTATCTTAACTAGGTCACTTATTTTGATGATTCTGTTGTTAATGGTGAACAAAGTTTAGAGGAGAAAAACTGAGTGGACATGGAAGGTGTGTTGGTTCAACAAAAGAGGGGAGAGCCCTGCCTCAGGATCTATTTCCTCCAAAGTCACTTGCAGATACAGTTAATGTGTTCATTTTTATTTGGAGATAAAGGAGCCAAATTTTGCTCACAGTATATCTATGTCAGAATTTTTCTTTATTATACTGAATAACAATAAAAAACAAAAAGGACTTTTGCTTAGATTTGCAGTTTATTGATTAGATTAAATAATTTCTTAGATCTAAGGGCTGTTGAATATTTCACTGGGATAATGAATTTATTGGAATATTCACTTTAGCTGTGATCCTACCTCATGCTTTGGGAAAGACTAAGTAATCTCCTGCAGGGCATATTAGTTCTGGTATTCCTTAGAATATTTTAAAAAATCTATTTGTAGTCATCATAAGCACTGGTTGTGATACTCAGCACATTGACTTCTCCCTTACATATCATTCAACAGATTTTATCAGTATTTGGGAGCATCAATGCAAAGATTCATTGTCAGAATATCAATTAAGATTATATACCACATTACAAAAGTTGTAGTAAAATATTTCAAAGTCTCTTTTCTGACATTAACTGTTATGGTTATATACAATTCTCTCTAGTTCCAATAAAAAAACTGTATCTTAAGTAAATATTAGTAATAACTATGGAATTGTGGTACATGGAAAAAATTTTATCCTCTGAATATGATAGTAGTAAATTTTGCTCTCCAAATGTGCTAAAACCAAATTAAAGAGTAGTGTGTACTGTCTCTGAGGTTTTTCTGTTTCTCTTGTTTTACATGTATTTGTTCTTACATAGAACTAGATATATTAATAGTAATAACTCTGTATTCAATGATATTGAAATTCAACTTTCCATCATATTCCCATTAAAAGTGATAGTTCTAGTGAATTCTATGTTCTTATGCAGTATGCAGTTTTTATAAAGATGAGTTTGATTTGAACTATTATAACACTGCTAACATAACACTGCTAAAATTGTAATGGAAACCGATATAACTTTCTATAATTATTATGTTATAGTTGGCATGCTGAACCACAATCATCTGCTAGATCATGAGCAGTAAAAAATTAGTTTGTATGTGTAGCCATTATTATTATTTTGCTTTTGAGAGAAGCAATTTTGTAATATATGATGTTTATTATAATGTGAACTTGTAGTGACAGTGTACTATATAATTTACTTAAATGCCATTATCTCTGGGATCTTCAGGAATATTGTAAATTTCACAGCATTCTTAAATATATTTTTATATGTGAAAATATGCTTCTCATGATAGTAGGTATTGTTCCTCAAAAGGATCTAAATTAGAGACGCAGATTTCATGTCAAGATTATAGTCTGATGCTAAGACTGCTTTAGAAAGTACTGGAGGTAGAGAGTGGAAGATGTAAAAGCCAGACTTCACTAAGTTCTAAAACTGACATTCCTTTTACCTGCTAGCAGCATCAATGTCTCCCTCTGGTGACTTTGGTTTTCAGCATGAATAAAGGCAGAGTTTTTCCTGTCAGTAATAGAACACTATTTATAAGAGTCCTTCCTTTTATATGTTTTGTTTTGAGTGCCAGAAAATGAGTTGTCTATTCTAGGTTTCAGGCATGAAAGTAGCTACTAGAGGAAATTACCAGCATAAAGTTTTTTTTTCCTGTGCAGTAATTATATATTCCTATAAATCTGTATTTAAACTTGTAATATGATAGTCAACTGGTAATCTTTTAAATGATTTCAAGCAGCCAAATTTTTTCAAGTTATAATACTCTTAAATGTATAATAACTATGGCAACAACACAAGCTAAATACAGTAGAAGTAAAGTAACATAGTAAGTTATATTTACAATCACTTCAAAGCTCCAAGTAGAATTAGAATGATGGATTATAAAAACCTATATTTACTCTAGCAGCTTTCCTTGACTTTTGTGAAACAGATTTCTGAGCTCTAGCCTAAAGGGTAGGCCATGTAGTGAAATACTTTTAATTAGATGTAACCACAGAATGGGTCACTAGCAAAGAAGACCTCAGGAAAAAAGAAATTTAAAAAGCTTACTAATAGTTTATGTTCTACCATTGTTTCCGTGAAGAAACCTAGAAAATAATCCAAACTTTCCTGTTTTGTGCAAAGAGAAGACATTCTGTTTTTGAAAATGGTGTATGGTCTTAACCTGATTTTCAACTCACTTCAACAAATGCTTATTGAGTGCTATTCTGTATTCTACACAATACCAAAACTTAATCCCAAATTTAAATAAGCCCCAATTCGTAGTCTCAAAGAATTCAGTCAATTAAGGGAGGTAAAAACCTTTAGAAATAACTATAAAACAAAGTGATGACCATGTTTGAGAAGGCAAATATGTGTCTTTATAGTAGTTCAAATGACCTCATCAGCCATCTTTCACTTAAAGGTCTTTCATTTTGCATATAGTTTTAGTGTTAACTAGAGGATTCATGAGGCTGTGCTAGAAAAAAATGTACATAGTTACACAAAACCAGCAACATCTCATTTTCCAATAACAAACCCAGGTAATGCTGGTTCCTGATCAATTATGCAAAAGAAAATTGATAGGAAAAAGTATGAAGCCTAGATGTGAATAATGCAAAGTAGCTCAAGGAGATAGAAATGGACAAGATTATTTATACTTCAAATGGAAGTGCTAGCAAAGATGGTTTTGGTCTTTTGCCATTTCCTTTAGAGCTAGATAGTTCAAGATGATTTTAAGTTTCTGAGGTATACATTGCTTTTATATAGATTTTTTCTTTTCATCCCAAACTGGATGAAAGAAAAACATAAGCTAACTGAAAGCAGGTGTTTTGGAATCTCAGACTCTCTGTTATCTTTTATTTGAGTTGACCCTCTATAGCCAGACACACACTATTCTTCCAAAACATTGATTCAAGCAGCTTCTCTTAACCCTTCTCCTAAAGTCTGGTATGACCTATACTTTTTATTTTTATTTTAATTTTTAAAGAATTGACTTATTAAGAGTCATCTTAAATTAAGCATGAAAATGAAATTGACTTATTAGGAGTCATCTTAAATTAAGCACAAAAATGTCACATAAAAGATTTTGGGAATTCTTGATGCTTAATGGATAACAAAGGGAATATTATTTGGAATAATTAGAGTAGAATTTCCTATAATCCATCTTACAGATGAAATATGAAGATAACTTTTTCTGTTTTTTGTTTCAATTGTGACTTGAAACAGACATTTTTTTCTCTCTGAGGACTCAAGTTAAGAGTTTAAAATGTATAAACAACATTTTGACAGATTTGAAGATATAAGTCATTGTT
Organism: Tarsius wallacei; assembly: GCA_963574415.1. Classification (NCBI taxonomy): domain Eukaryota; kingdom Metazoa; phylum Chordata; class Mammalia; order Primates; family Tarsiidae; genus Tarsius; species Tarsius wallacei. The sequence goes on from CAUYQG010173699.1 coordinate 12,172, forward strand.
CATAATACACATATAACTAACTTGAAGTTCAACCTTGCTTGGCACACCTCAACAAGACAGCAATTATGATATCTTTCAGTGTTTGCAAAAAAAAAAAAAAGAGAGAGAGAGAGGGAATGAAAGAGAGATAAAGGCTTTTCAAAAGTAATAATAAGAAAAATTCAATAAATCTCTCTTCCTGTAGTTGGTGTACTAGTGTCTCCTCAAAATTAAGTATTCACCAGAAAGTTGGCATGTGACTTTATTAGAAAATAGGGTTTTTAACTATGTAAATAGTTAAGATGAGGTCATACTGAATTAGGGTGGGCCCTAAATGCTATGATTGATGTCATAATAAGAGGACACACAGAAATTTATATGGAAGAGTATGCCATATGAAGACTGAGACAGAGATTGGAGCCATACATCCACAAGCAAAAGAATACTAAGGATGGCCACCAACTACCAGAAGCTGGGAAAGAAGCCTGCATCAAATTATCCCTCAGAGCTTCTAGAAGGATACACCTTGATTTTGGACTTATAGCCTCCCAAACTGTGAAAGGGTAAATGTCCTTTGTTTTAAGCCACCGAATTTATTGGTAGTAGTTTGTTGTGTTGCCATAGGAAGCTATTACAGTTCCTAGTTAGTTTTATAACCCAAATCTTATTGACATCTAGGTAGGTAAAGAGTTACAAAATAACTAAAATTTATTGAGTCTTGTTCATACTTTCTGATGCAGCATACTTGGGCACTTTGAAAATATTTTTCCCTCCTCAAAGTAAACTATTTTGGGATATCCTCAGGGAGAATTTTTCAGGTACTCATAAATAAGTCCTGATTCTAGCAGACTTTCGATGACTCCTGTGGGTACCACCTTTGCCTGGTACTGTCACAGAAAAACTGAAGAATACATGAAACCACATCTTCGGGAGGATCTGTGACAAAAAAGAGAGGCCAGCCCTTAGTTAAATCCTTCCATGTCACATAAAGATAAGGGGTCCTCAACCATTGTGGAATTTATTTTAAAAGATTTAAAAATTTTTAATTATGCCCTTATCTCTCCTAGAAAGTAGACAAAGGCTTTTCATAAAACAGGAAAATGTAAATAATATAAATCACACTGAAACTATCACTGTCCTCTCCACCAATTGAAGAACTGAACCTAGGTCACCTTATCATTCTTCTCTTGGGATGAATTATTTTTAATCCTTTTGCAAATTAACCTTGGCCAGTCCACCTGCCAGTTCAACCATATTTGAATTCTAGCAGTGAATGAGTAAGATAAAGTTCTGCAACATGATTAGGTGATTTCAGGGTAAATTTAATTTTTTCTTTCTTTAAGAAAATGTTTTCTAGAGCTCTGTTATTTTCCACATTTTCTCTTAACTCTCAAGAGATCCTCTAGAGGTTCTGCTATAATATTTCAAAAGCTTTTTGAGTGTGTGTGTGTATGTGTGTGTGTGTGTGTGTGTGTGTGTGTGTGTGTGTTTGTGTTTCTGGGAGAAAAAAAAAGGTAGCTGAACAAAGAGATAGCTGCTCTGAGGGGGAAAAAAGTAGCAAATATTATTCTAAAAGCAAATATTACCCAAGCTACAAGCTTAGGTACTGAGACTCTCTCATTTATGAAAGATGATCCTTTACCGGTAAACCTGAGAGCTGTGGTTAGTAACCAGGAAAATACCTCCTCCTATATAACAGTCAGCTTTACTGATTGTTCTCTTATCAAGTAGTACTAGACATGGTAGAAAAGATACTAAAAATATCATGTTTGTGTACTGATTAAGTACTTTATGATTTTAACAACTCAATCATTATTAGAAGAGTGGCCTACATGTGGTCATGGTGAGTACATCTGTGACAGGCCTGAAAGCTTAAGTGTGCATTGAAGGAAACCTTAATGCATTGGTCCTTTTTATTTTTATTTATTTTATTTTATTTTTTGAGTTGGAGTCTCACTCTATCACCCAGGCTGGAGTGTCGTGGCACGCTCACAGCCACCCCAGCATCGACCTACTGGGCTCTGGCAATCCTTCTGCCTCAGCCTTTCCTTTTTATATTATAAGGATGTGGGGTACAATTCAGGATTAGGTATACAAACATTGATTATGCAGGTACCCTTGTGATGAGGTATGCCCCTCCCTCCCCTAGCACTTTCCCTTAACTGCCAATCCCATCCTCCCCTCCCCTGACAGTTTCCCATTACTGCCAAACACTTTCTTATAGTATTATTATTGTTCAAGGAGACACCCTTATGGAAACTGGAACTGGCAGCCAATTCCTATTCAGAACCCTAAATGCCCATACCTTAAGAAATAAGATAGACAAGTGGGACCTCATAAAGCTAACAAGCTTCTGCAAAGCAAAAGAAACCATCAAGAGAGCAGGGAGATAGCCCATACAATAGGAAAAAATATTTTCCAACTGTATATCTGACAAAGACCTAATATCTAGGATCTACAAGGAACTCAAATGCGCTGAAAG